>OY757187.1:106997970-107205470 GCA_963583895.1 Melanophora roralis | reverse complement strand
GTTTTTAAATATTTTTAACGCTAAAAATTTACTAATATGGATAATTCTATGTCTTTAAGGGATTTGCATATGTATATCCTCATATCCTTGCTTCGATCTTTTTTATCCTAAGGCACTTATATCCTTGCTCTGAATTCTTTCCAGAGTTCACCTTTTTAATGCCTTATTAATTTAAAAGCTTATGCATATATGTTTGTGCACCACATCGTTGCTCCGATTTTTCTCAAAACATTGTGTCTTGGTCTTCAGGAAGTAAGTGAAATAAAACTGGAGTTTTTTTTTTAATTTTAGCGGAATATTTTACAAAAATGCTTTATGGAAGGCTCCCATATCTTTGCTCCAATTTCGTTCGATATATGAAATATTTGTTTTTCTGGGAGGACTATTTCTTTTTACAAAATTTTCTTAATCATTAGCTAATGATTTTGGTAAAAATATATATGGGAACTGTCCTAATACTTGCTCCAACTTTTCTCCGAAAATCTTTATTTTTGTTTTTTGAGATAAATTAGAGTTTCACACCAGTTTTTGTTTTTAAGGAAATCTTGGGACAATTATATCCCTGCACCGATTATGACAAAAACTGATATTGTTAAGGCCAATTTTTTGGATTTTGATCATACTTTTTTAAAAGGATATATGGGATGCTTCCTTATCCTTTGCCCAATATTCTTTAAATTTGGTATTTTTATTTTTTTGGATAAAATATATCCCTTTTCCATGTGTTAGTAACCTAGAAATTTATTTTATTAAGAAGGATACATAAAAAGTATGCAACTTCTTGATCCGATTTTGTTTAAAACTATTGTTGATGTCTTTTTAAATGTTTCCTCTTTCGGATTTCTCCAAAAAAGGTTCTGTTTTGCCACTAGAGATAATCTGGTGCCCGACGCCGTAATTGGTTTTTTAATAAAGTAAGATTTCACTAAGAAGGATATGTGGGAGGGTCCCATATCCTAGTACTGATTTGACATAAAACGAGTATTGTTGTCGTCTATATGAATTATGTATATCTGGATCTCCATATTTGTTGACGTGGATCATATACACGCAAGTATTTATAAAAGCAATAAACATTTCGAAAGGAAGGTGGCACCGTTGGAACGTAATTGCGCGTGAGAATTTTGTTGAAAGTTCGGTATTAGGCAAATACGTGCTTCGGCTATAGATGTCCCACGGCTAGGGCCCAGAAAACATTGAACTTGTTGAAAGCAATTACGTGAAAGTCCGCCACATTCAATCTGGAAAAAGCAGCCTTACTGGGACTTCCATTAGCGATTACTTATGAAATTTTAAAAAAGAGTCTGAAGTTCCTCCCCTTTAAAATTCAAGTTGTTCAAGAACTGAAAGAAAGTGACTTGAATTAACGCAAAAGCTTTTGTGAGCGACGATGCTCATTTTCACTTAAACTGCCACGTCAATGAGCAAAACTGTCTTTACTGGTCTCTAAGAGCCCCCAACCCCCGACTGACACATCAAAAACCATTGCATTGCCACAAAGGTAACCGTTTGGTGTGCTTTATCCCCGAATGAGATAACTGGACCATTTTTTTCGAAAATTCTCGAGGCCAGGTGACGAACGTCTACGGTTACAATTACCGACGCATGATAACTGAATTATTTTTGCTTAAACTGCGAGCTCATCTATCGTACTCTTTACACACGTGGTTTCAACAGGGTGGGGCTACAGCACACGCAGCTAGAGCTTCGTTGAATTTGCTTCGGAAAATTTTTCCCAAAAAAAATTACCAGTTGCTTTGAGACCATCACACTGGCTTCAAAGGAAAATATTTTTTGAGAAAACAGCTCGTTGGTACCAAGTTTACTGCAGTGTGTGGCGCAGAACACAAGGCTCCATTTTGAACATTTTGAACTCGACGGAAGATATCTGGATGACATACTTTTTCTAAAATTAAGTATGCATTTCTATTCCATCGTCCAATACTCTTACTAAAACTTTGAGTCAGTTGTTACGTTGTTTATTTAAGTTTGAAAATATAAATCTGCCACCGGACACCCTGTTTTACTAAAAGGATGTAAGAGAATTTCTTGTATCCTCTCTTCTACTTTGTTTCCCATGGTTACTATGCCAATTTTCTTTAATCCAAAACTGAAGGAATATGGCTGGTTCCCTTATCCTTCTCCGTAATAAGGTGTCGTGCCATGTTTTTTTATCTCTTATGTAATATTTGGCTAGAAGAAATATTATCCTGCCGGCTTTAGTAAATTTTTTTTTTCTAAAAGTATTTTATCTTGATTAAAACTAAATTTATTTTAAAGGGATATATCCGAAGGTCTCATGTCCTTCTCTGGTTTTTTTTCCAAACTTGACATTATTGTCTTTTAAGGTGAATTTATATTCTCGAAACTTGTCATGAATCTACAGGTAACTTTTTTGTGAAAAACGAATGGAAGGTACCAGCATTCTTGCATCGATTTTTGTTTAATATTTGTAATTTTGTCGTTCCAGATAAACATATTTAAGCAAAAGGATATATGGGGGCCTTTTAATTCTCCTTTTATTAAGTAAAAAACTTGTAATTTTTACCTCTCGTATTTGCCATAATTTTATTTTAAAATACATTTTCAATTTCGATTTAAAAAAATATGGATGATGCCCATATCCTTGAGCCAATTTTCTTTTAAATTTGTATTTTTTTCTTTTACATGAGCTTTGTCTCAATGCCTTTTCTTTTTGTGTTATTTGCCATTTTTCATAGAAAGGATGTATTGGAAGCTCCCATGTCTTTTTCTCGATTTTATTCAAAGCTTGTGATTATTTTTTTCATTCCTTTAACTTATGGTTTTAATCTACAGGTAAATTTTGTTGAGAAAGATATTTGGGGTCCAGGTTTATTTACTTTATTTGAACAAGGATACACAGAAAGCACCCATATCCTTTTTTTTTGAGCTGGGTTTTTTTTACTTTTACTCAAAAATCTTTAACTATATTTAGGAAATATGTGGGATAAAAAAACTTTTAAAAGAATTATCTTTCTACTTTAAGTACATAATGAGTCCATTTTATTTAAGCAAAAATATCCTTTTTTTCTTTTTATCTAATTCAGGTGCTGGTTGCAAAGTGGCTGGCTTCTTAACAGTTTTTGCCAGTCATTTGTCTGTTTTCACTTTAACAGTTATAACCGTGGAACGTTGGCTGGCCATTACACATGCCATGTACCTCAATCATCGCATTAAAATAAGACCAGCTTCTTATATTATGTTTGGGGGTTGGATTTACTCTGTTGTTATGTCCTTATTGCCACTATTTGGTATCAGTAATTATTCATCGACAAGGTAAGCAAGAATAAATAAACAACAAAAGTAAGTAAATAGAGGCATTAGGCAATTAAATTCTATTTTTTAAATTTTCTTAGCATTTGTTTGCCCATGGAAAATGGAGATCCTTTTGATACAGTTTACCTGGTGGCCATAATGGGTCTAAATGGTGCAGCCTTTTTTATTATAGCAATTTGTTATGGCCAAATATATTTGTCATTGGGTGAGGAGACAAGGCATGCTCACAGTAACTCAAGAGGAGAGATGAGTGTGGCCAAGAAAATGGCTTTATTGGTGAGTATGTTTTAAAACAATTTTAAAAATATTTTAATTTTATATAAATTTTCTTCACTCTTTCAGGTATTTACTAATTTTGCCTGTTGGGCCCCCATAGCATTTTTTGGTCTTACAGCCTTGGCTGGTTACCCCTTAATAAACGTTACTAAATCTAAGATTTTGTTGGTGTTTTTCTATCCTCTTAACTCCTGTGCAGATCCTTATTTATATGCCATTTTAACGTCACAATATCGCCTGGATCTCTATACTTTATTGGCCAAGTAAGCAAGGGTGACAATAAAGTATATAGTTTTGTCACCAAAAACCTAATGAGAATTTAAAATAACGATTTTTATCGAGTTCTGTAAACTCCCCAAAAATTTCTGCTAATAATTACAAACTTTTTCTCCCATTAGATGCGGAATCTGCAAACAAAAAGCCTTAAAATACAAAGACAGCATCTCATATCCGGGCACTACAAATTTTTCTTGTTCCATACAACGTGGCTCTTTAGTACCCAAAACTCAACAAAATAGTATTACAACACCCGAATCTCAAACAATGCTGAAAAACAAAGAGGAATTTGTTTAAAGTTATCCGAAAAAGGACGAAAAAATTTAAAGAAGACGAATTTGAGATTTTAATTAAAAATTAACATAAGATTTTGTAAATAAATTTTTTTGTAAAATTTTTCAGTTCACAACCTATTGTTGATAAATTTTCAGATTTTCTATTGTCAAATTCAACACCACTTGTACAGCTATTGTTGCTATTTGGAAGGTCTGGCTACAATTAAAGCACATTTTTTAAGGTTGGGAAAGTTAACTTTAAATATTTGACAAGACCATTTTTTAAGCCAATTTTTTTTGTACCAATATTCATAATACTGGCAGTATATCCTGGAAAACGCCTTCTTGTTTTAAGAGGTAGAAAAAAAGTGGATCGATTTTTTCAAAATGTGTCAAATTTTATTGTCAAAGATGTGTCCTGTACTTTTGTTTTCAGGGCAGATGAATGGGGGAGCATCGTTCAATCAATTAAAAAGTTGACTCTACATGGGTAGTTTTTTCCAGCCCTGACTTTTAAATATCACATAAAACAGGTATCAATTTATGCTGAGTGTCAGCTTTTACCAAGATGTATCGTCACCCATTGGAATAACTGCGCCTGAATGGTACAACTGTGATTAGATTTAGGTGGGATTCCGATTGGTTGGCTTAATGCAATTATGATCTTACCCTTCACTTGTATGCTATCCGTAGGGCCAGCTCCCGTACATGTGGTTAAATCATCTTGGTAGTACTGATTTTTCAAGTTAATTTGATATTTTAAATAATTTTTTTCAAAAAATTTTTTAAATAAGAGCAAAACTAGATAATTAAGTACTTTTCCAATAACAGAAAGTGTATTTAAGTTATTTTTATTAAAAATCTACCATGAAGTTGATTGACGGCATTTGAAAAATTTTTATTAATTTTATTGAAGATTTACTTTCTGAATTAATTATTGACTTGCGATCTGTTCTTTAATAACAAAAAAAACATAGACACGCAGATCGAAGGACAGCCATAATTTAGTCGACTTAGGAAATGATTTCATTCAATCACTTTGACTGAAGGTGGTCCATAGACTGTAAAAACTAAAAAGCGTACTGATTTCAATCCAGAAATAAATTGCCCCCTGGTTATATATCAGGTGTTGCCCAATCACCAATGGGTTTTGAATTGAGTAAATTATATAAAAACAAGTAAGAGCGCTATATACGGCTGTGCCGAATCTTATATACCCTTCACATTGGTCTTTAAATATTCCCAGCCGTGTTTAAAGTTCATAGAAAACTTTACAACATTTTAACGTTCGTATGAATAATAGAAATAGATGAAGAAGGTTTGAGGTTGAGAGTTTTAAAAGTTTTCGACATTATTCACATTTAAAGGTTAATAAAACTTGTTAAATGTTATGGAATGTTCTAGTCCCCCTGCTCCACTCTAACTTTTTCACCAAAATGTATGAATTATTTGATTATTACTTTTTGTAGAATATTCGAAGTCGGTAGCTGTGATAGTTTCCAAAATAAATAGAAAATTTTATAAAAACTGTTAATTTGTATGGGAGCTACCCCTTTTTCCCCCCACACCCAAAATGTTTTTTCTTTGAAGCATAGGCCTTGTTGTTCAATTAATTTCTGTAGAACATTTGACGTGGATAGCTGTTATAGTTTCCGAGATATAGCATATCGAAAATTTCATACAAATCGTTAATTTGTATGGGAGCTACCCCTTTTTCTGCTCCAACTCAAAAAATTTTTTCTTTATAGTGTAGGACTTATTACACAAATACTTTTTGTAGAAGATTTCAAGCCGATATCTGTTTTAGTTTCCGAGATATAGCGCATAAAATATTTCACCAAATTTGTGCAATTGTAGGAAAAATACCCCTTTCCCTGGTCCTATCTAAAAAAAAATTTTCCGTTATTTAGGTCCCTGCTTTAGGAGTATCCGTGCCAAGTTTTGTGGCAAGAATGACTTTATTTACTGAGATATATAGGGATATTTGCACGGATTTTTTTCTGGAAAAAATGGGCTGGTTTGGGTTTTCGCTTATATCTCGGTCAATAGTGAACCGATTTTGCTGATTTTAAATAGCAATTGTTAGCGTTTGACACCAATAACTGGTCTGTATCTTTTTATTTGACTCCGGAAACTTGATTTTAACAGACGGACAGACGGACAGATGGAAAGATGGACATGGCTATATCAACTTCCCTATCTATAAGGATCCAGAATATATATACTTTATGTGGTCGCAAATGAATAATAAAGAAATTACAAACGGAATGACAAACTGATATATACCCTTATCACTATGTGAAGGGTATAATTAAGAACAAAATGCAAAGTGCGAATTAAATTTAAAATATTTTATTTTATTAAAATTTGTCATTAATTTTTTTAAAAAAGAAACAATTATATTTGTAACTTAAGCGTGTAAATAATAATGTTTTTGAGAATGTATATGTTTGTTACAAAAAATTGTGTAAATGTTGTGTAAGTTATGTTTGATAAATTTTCAAAATATGTTATTATGTCTGATTGGCATAAGTACTGTGGTATTGTTTGAGTATTATATTAAGTAAAAAAAAACAATATATTTTCTTCTCTTGTAAATACACCAGTAGTACTAGATAGGTATAATAAAAATTAAAACTTATCAATGTTATGCTTTAATTGATTTAAACAAATGTTACATTATTGCCATTAACTCTTGTAAATGTTTAAAAACAAAGCTATTCTATAGGCATTTTATCAATTTCTGCTTAAAATGATTTTATTTTAAATATTTTTTTACCATTAAATTAAAATTTATTGGCCTTTTAAATAATTTTATTTTTCACAAAAATTCTTTTAAATAAAAAAACTTTAAAAAGAACTTGTTGTTGTATTTTGTATTATGGAAGATTTTTCAGGACGTTACTACATATTGCAGAAACACAAATAAGATGGAAAATGATTATTTTGAACCAAATTTTGCCAAGAAAAAAGCAGGAAAAATTGAAATACATATTACATTGACCCCAAAATTTAAAATTTACTTAAAAAACCTGGGCAACTTTTTTTACTGTGGTTAATAGTAATGTAGTTCAAAAGTTTCCACTTCCTACGTGGGGCAGAAGGCAGAAGACAGTGCTCATCGCTATATATTCCTATTAAGACGCCAAACAAGCCATATTTTAAAAACCTAAACGTATTTAAAAACTCATTTTATCACCTTCAAATAGGTTCTTTTATATTACTTATTCATATTTTACTTTAAAAAAATTTTTTTCTACTATTAAGCTAACTAAAAACCATTTAAAAATATTTCATTTTCTTGATAATTTTGTTAATTTTATATTGGTTTGAGCACTGCCATATTATTGGAATTTTATCTTCAAATTTTTTTTATTTTACCCTTTAGTCATACAGGTTGTCTACTATACGGCAAGGTGTACTACTTTGTTTGTACATAATTTTTGATTAAACGAAAGGAAATTGAATTTATATTGTTGAGTGTTTTAGTTGATATTTCAATAATTTCCTTACGAATATTTTGTTTGAGTTGCTACAGCGTTTCTGGTTTGTTTGCATTAACCTTTTTTTTTTTAAATATCCCCACAAAAAGAAGTTCTGAGCAGTCAAATCAGGCGACCGTGAAGGCCAATCATTATCACCATTTCTTGAAATAACTAGTTGTGGAAAGAGGGCTCGCAATAACTCCATTTTAATACCCAAACCCAAAGCATGCAGTTGTTGCATTAAAAAGTTTTTAATCGTATCACGATATCGCTTCCAATTAGAGTTATCGTTCGGCCGTTTTAAGTTTCATAAAAGTAAAGTCCAATAACACCTCCTGACCGAATTTCACACCAGACTGTCACTCTTAATGGATGCTTATTCACACTCCAATTCAAATAAAAATATGCCTCGTCACTCATTATGATTTTTTCATGAAAATCGATGAATAAAACATGTTTTGGCGATTAAAACACGTTGGTTTGCCAAATATTTTTTCATAATAAAATTTACACGCTTCTACTTCACAACTGCCTAATATGAACTGTCAAGACTAATAAAACAGTTTACTTTGCCGGCGGACACCCTGTATATGCACACAAGTTTCACTTTTTATACATTAATGCCACTTCTTAACGGAAACAGCTTTTGTGTCATACTCGCATAAAACGAATATTATCATAAATTGTATATAAACAATCCTGCATGTAGTATTAAATTTACATCCCCCAACGATGGTAAAATTCTTAACGGGTAATATTTTTTTTATTAGAGAGAGTGAAAAAATTATTAACCCCTTTTGCAGAATATAAGGACTTGTAACTCTTTCCAAATTGATGCCATAAAAATTTTTTCAAATTTTTACGTTATGCCAATGATTTTTTTTCTTTAAAAGTTAATATAATTGTAATTAATTAAAGAATTTTTTTCGGCTGTAGGCAGTTTAACTTGGAATTCCTCATATGCTGTTATGTTACAAATAATTTATTTTTGTAAATAATAGTCAGGATTGCAATGAAGATATGCATAAAAATTTGCTTATTTTTCTGGCGTTATTGTCAACTTTCAAAATAAAAAAAAATAACATAAAATTAATGGTTAAATTATTTATTTCAATATTAATTTAAATATAAAAAAATTAAAAAAAAAAACATAAAAATATTTTCTTAAAATTCCATCTTCATCATTAATATTTTGTTCGTTCTACTTATATGTCAGCAGCAAATAAGCTTTTTCAACGCTTTTTCCCTGGTTCATGTCTTGAATAGCTATTACGCATAAACTTTAACAACTTTTAAATACACACAACAGGGTTGAAGGACTTAAATCTTAACGGTTAATGTCAATGTTGCCAGAGGTAACTTTGACAAAGCTGATTTTTTTTCTGGGAACGAAGGCAAAAACTTTCACTATATACTTAAGTGTATTCGCTCAATTATACAATTTTTGATATTTGAAAAGTTTGGGATGTTTTTTCAAAGAAAATTAAGGTAAAAAAATTAACTACAACATTTTAATAAATAAAATGAACAATATTTTTAGATTTTGTGCAAGTTTCATGCTTTTTATTTCTGAACCTAACAGCGATGGACTTCAAATATTTTACAGAAAGTAATTAAACAACAAGGACTTGCTTTTGGGAAAAAGTTTTTGGTAGGAGTAGGAAAAGGGGTAGCTCCAATACAAATGAAGAGCTTCATTTAAACTTTTATTACGAAAAATGTCGAAAACCGTTAAAATTCTCGACCACAAACTTTCTCTATGGTATTAAGATTATACAAGGTGGGCCAAAAGAAGTCATCCGATGTTGTTTAGCTCTCCTTTTTTTCTAAGTAAAAACTTTAATTCTGTTCTTTGATAACAATAACTTAAACCTACAGAATTTCACTGGTACAGTCAGGAAGATTATATCGAAAAAATGGGCGCCATCACAATTGATTGCTATACGGGCTCGTTTAATGGAACTTTTCATCACTTCGGCGAAAACTTCGGGCGACAGATTCTCGCGCTCGTGTCGCGTGTTGTCCTTGAGGGCTTGCAGGGTCTTGGGGTTGTTTACGTAAACACAAGACTTAAAAATACCCCACAAAAATAGTCTAGCCCGTGCAGTGTTGCTCTATCTTGTTAAAACCATATGTCCTCTGTTCATTCCATTCCTTTAATTGCGGCAGAAAAAACTCGGCTAACATGGCCCTATAGCGCGCAACGTCCACTCTTGTCGTTTGACCAGCGGCGTCCTTAAAAAAAAATGGCATGATGACTCTTCCAGCGTGAACAGCACACCATGTAGTCACTATTAGCAGGAGTAACAGCTTCTCGTGCATCACTCGTGGAGTTGTTGGCCCCAAAAGCGATAGTTTTGCTTGGTTACGTACCCACTGCGGTGGAAATGAGCCTTATCGCTTATTATGATTTTGGTTGAAAAGCCTCCCTCTTGGCCTCGAGATTGAGGATGGCCTGGGCATTGGTTACACGGGCTTGGTGGCTTACAGGCACCAGTTGATGTACCGAGCAGGCTTTGCACAGAAACATGCACATCTTTTTGGCCAAAACTCGCCTAAGTGATGGATAGTTTCGAGGCATGGCATCTGGTTAATGTTTCCGGCAACAGCTTGACATTCTCGAAAAGAGCAGCAATATCCTCGGCAGAACGGACGCTCCAGGGCTGGCCACTCTTTCTTAGCAGCATCCCGTGTGGTCCCTTTCTCTTAAAGATTGGCGGTCAAACGGTGCAGTGTTTGCGCAGTCGGTGCTGGACGACCGGGAAATCGGTGACGGGATTCGCGCTTCGCCAACACCACAGACGAATTGTAACGCAAAAAAATAGACACGATTTTTCCACGTTCGTGGGGAGTGTATCGCTCCGTGGCTTATTCACTTGTATTCTACATCTGAGCAAGACCAATTCGAACGGTATATAAGATACGGCACAGTCGAATAAAGCGATCTTATTTGTTTTTGATTGAAGGGAGCATTATATTAAATAAGTAAATTTCTGAAAAAATATTTTTTGCCAGAATTATGTTGTAATTTAATTTAATATTAATTTTTATAAAAGATTTTAGCTCTTTAGCTCCTCTTTTTACAAGTTACTAATAGAGTGTAATCACTTCGACCAAAATATTAAGACTTTAATTCACAGAAATGACCGATTCAACTTATACTTTCAAGTTTAAGGGTTGCTATTTTGTTGCAAAAATATTGGACAGTGTTATTAGAGAACAATACTTTGATGAAAGCTATATGTATTTCTATTGAAACCATTAAAAAGTTATTTATATGGGGAGTTGGCCAAATATTATTTGCAAAAATATTTGTAGAATTGTTTATATTTTTTGGGGGAAAATGCTTTTGCTTTTCTGTTGTTGTTTTTGTAGTCTATAGAAAACAAGTTTTTCTTGGGTATTGATATTTTAACTGCTGGTAAAAGAAATTTCCTACCTAATACCAAAAATCAAGTAGGTCTAATCAACTGAATGGGAAAGTATTATAAATAAACAAAAAATTATGCTGACAATAACACAATTCGATATTTCTTAATGTCCTTATACACTTTACGTACTTATTTAATTTAGAATGTAAGCAGTAGTGTTAAAATATTTATTTTTTTCTATTAAAATAACACTTTGATTGATATTTAACATCAAATTCATTTTTGTTTTTATTGTAAAAAAAGGTTACTTGAAAAAACCTTATCTACTTTAACAAGGGTTATTGTTGGCTAAATATTTATTTGCTGACCCTTGTTAACTGATATTTGCTTTTAATAAAATAAATGGAATAAGACATTTACAAATTGTCACTTTATTATTATTGCTCGTATTAGTCCAAAAAAATTATTCTACTTCTGACAAGTATTGCTTACAAACATTTTTATTAACAAGTAGAAATATAAGTAAATATATTTGAGGTTTTTATGAATAACTATAAGAAAATGTTATGTTGACAGCTACATTTGTTTTAACAAATGATTTGATAAAAGAAAAAAATCATTTCAGGTTCTAAGTAACTGATGAAATTATTTAAAAGGTATTTTTTTAAAGTAAGGCCGTATTTAGAAAGAATTTAATAAAGAAACTAATATTTAAAATTTGAATTTGTTCAAGATCTAATGGCTAAAACAACATAAACAAATTTTATCCTGCCATTATTATCAAAATATTAAATATTTATTTGCACATCGATTTCCTCATGTTAAAAAAATAAATTACATTAAGTGTGACGCACGTGTGACCATTTGACGCTGAAATGTAGAAACAGGATGTCTGGTGGCAAATTTATATTTTTAAATAAGATTATTTCAAAAATTAATAGACGGTGCGGAGAGAGGGCGGCACTGTTAGAATTATCGATTATGCCGATTTGTCAGTCACGATGTCGCAGTGGTCTAGTGAGCATCTCGCGATAGATGTGGAGGCATTTTTTTAAGAGTAAGGATTCTTGTTTAATTGCTCGTTGACAATTTTGTTCAAAGTTCGATATTCGGTGAATACGTGATGGACCGAGTGAAAATTTAATTCGTTCGTGGGTACTGAGATTCCTTGCAACTACTTCGGCTATGAATGTCCCACGCCTTGGGCACAGTCAATCTTCAAGGACTCCCGAAAACATTGAACTGGTTTAAGGCAGTTTACGGGAAAATCCGCGCCTTTCGATATGGATAAGAGCAGCCTTCCTGGGATTTCTAAGAGCGATAATTCATGAAATTTTAAAAAAGGATCTAAGGTTCCATCCTTTAAAATTTCAAGCTGTGCAAGAACTGAAAGAAAGTGACTTTGATTTACGAAAAAAATTTTTGGAGCGTTTTTGCACTGTAAATTCCATTTTTTGGAACGGCCACGTCAACAAACAAAACTGCCAGTAATGGTTTTTAAAAACCCGCATCTCTCGAACTAAACATCAAAAACCATTAAATTTTCCTTTGGTAACTGTTTGGTGTGTCTTGTGTACACATATAATAATTGCACCGGTTGTTTTTCGAAAAATCTCGAAGCCAGGCGACGAATGTTAACAGTGAAAATTATCAACGCATAATTACGGAATTATTTTTTCCAAACTTGCGGGCTTATCCACCGTACCCTTCACATATGTACGTGGTTTCAATAGGATGGGGAAACTACACACACTACCAGAGCTTCGATTGATTTCCTTCGGAAAAATTTTCCCTAAAAACTGATTAGTCGCTTTGGGGACCCCCCATTGCAACCAATGTACACTCGATCTAACTCCCACTGATTTTATATGAGGCTACTTCAAAGAGATTGTTTATAATGTTAATCTCTAAACTTCTGTGGATTTTAAGAAAAATATCTGTCGAGAAATCAACTCAATTGAACCAGGTTTACTGCAGCTTGTTGTGCAGAACAAAAGGATTCGTTTTGAACAGTGTGTTTAACTCGACGGAAAACATCTGGATGACATAGTCTTTAAAAAAAATCCGTATATCTATTCTATAGTTCAGTGCTTTTAAAAAAATATTGTATCAGTTGTTACGTTTTTTATTTAAGTTTGAAAATATGAATCTGCCACCAGACACCCTGCGCTTCTACTTGATTGTTTTTTACTTATTATGCTTACACATGTATATTAGTGTTTCAATAAAAAATATTCAAACAAATAAAAATACAATACTTACGTTATCAATAATAAACAAAAACAATAAACAACGCCAGCCATACACATTCACATTGAAGTAGATGAGCATAGTTATTATCAACATATTAAAAAGAGCATAAGAGAAAGTAAAAAATACACTTAAATATATTCGAGTATGTAAGTTCGTATGTTGGTGTTTGTCCATATGTGTAGGTGTTTTGTTTATAGTCCACATGTGGGCTTGATTAAATGTTATTAATAAATATGGCACTTTTGCTAAATTTATGTCTAAACGTTATTTAGTGTTATTCAATCAATTATTTAGAAATATTTTATGTTTGGGTGGAGAGAAAAGAGGGAAGAGTGTTTTTATAAATCAATATGTTATGAAAATTTTACTCCCCATAATTTTGTTGTTTATTAACCTGTTTATTAGCTTTACTAATAAAATGTTGTTTTAACAACATTATTTTGTATTAATGATGCCCCTTAAAAAGAATGAAGAATTATTTTTGGAATCATTTCTATGACGTGCATTAGGGGAAATTGTAAACATAATTAAGAGCTAAATAAAAGGCCTTATGAAATAGTTATTAAAATAAACTAGACCTCGTATGGTCATTTTCAGTAGAGATCATAAATGTTTATGTTTATTTAAAATAATAATTTGGAATATTTGGGGTATTCAAACGGTATATTATCAAGTCATATTGTCTTAAAGTTTTAATATTTTACAATAGTTTAAAAAAATTGTTGTTGTGCTTAAAAGAAAAAAGTTCTTTAATAATAAGGCTTTTTAGTGAATCCGTTGATATAAATAACAAGTCGCAGTCATTAATTTTAAAATATTTTTGAAATTACTTATTTTTCTGTTTTCTCCAGCAGCTGATTCAAATTTATTATGGGCGCATGCTCACAACAGTAGTATTCTTTCGTTTTATTTTTTAAGACATATGACTTAATGACTACCTTGTGAATACCCCAATTATAACAAAATGTTATAGTATTTTTCTATTAAATTTAATTATTTGTTTTGAAGGGAAACCTATTTTCTATTTTTATTTTATACAGGAAGTTGACCCGATATGTTATTTCATTAATGGTTCAAAACTTTTATATTCAACTTTGCGATGTAGCCTGCATTCTGCAAGATATGCGCTGCATAAGCGCAACCTAAATTAATTTGTCCAGTTTAATTGAGTTCTCTTAGACCCACAGCATACATAAAGCGCTAAAAATTTTTACAAACTTGTAACAGTCATAGGCATACTCAGTGTTAGATTTGGGTTAGCAGGCTGAGTAGATGTAGTTGTTTAACTCGTTTAATTTTTTTATTATTTCAGCACATTTTCATTTAGTTCACATATTTGTGCAACCACTGCGATACACTGACTTTCCTGTTTAATTTAGAAAAATGCTTTAATTTTATAAGTTCTAGTTATAAATTTATTTAATTTATTGTTTGTTTTTATATAATTTTTTCATGAAACGTGATTCGTTATAGGAAAATCTCCTTTTAAGTTCCTATTGTTCTTATTTTAAATGCACATGCTTTTCATTTTTACTGCATTTTTCATGCGCCTAAAACGCTTTTCTAAGAGCATGTTTTTGATATGTTTTGGAAATAACTTAAGAAGAAAAAAAATAGATTAAATTAGGGTTGTTGACAAGTTGGGGGAAAATTCAAAAAACGTGTCCTCTAATGACTAAAGTTAAAATACAAAAACTTTTTTATGTAAAGCTAAAGAAACCTATAAAGATTTTTGTTACACAGGGCAGACAGTAGGTGTAGGTAAATAGTTTTTAAAAGATTAAGTTGAAGTCCAAAAAATATATTTAATCAATTCAGCCTTTAGGCTTAATAAGAAAACCAGTCAAACTATCAACAGTGAAAAATTTGTTTAACAAGCAAAAGAGATATTGTTGCCAGTAAGAAAAGTGAATTTTTTTTTGTGTTTTAAATAACTAATATTTTACTCTTTTGAAATATGCAACATGGAGCATTAGAATGAGCAATTATTTAGTTGTAAGCGTATGTAAAATATTTAACAATAATAACCATCATACGCAACCGGTTGTACTTGAGGTTATGAAGCAATAAATTATGGTTTAAAAAACAATTCATTTCATAACAGTCATGTATTTTAAATAAATTAGAATTTAAAAAAAAATAATGCAAAAAAAACTTAAAAGAATCAAATTAATAGGTTTAAATTTGTTTATTTTTTTTTACTTTAAGTCTTTAAGAGCTTAAAGAACTGTATATCAGAACGTTTTTATTTTTTGACTATTTATAAAGTCGTCTAGATCAAAAATGTCTATTTAAGAGTATTGGTGATACATGTGAAATAGTGAAAAAGGGAGCGTGAGGGAGAAAAAGAGATAAAAAAGCTTGGTAGGTAGGGAGTTCTGATGGTAAAGCTCTGCTAATGCTAGACACATCCAACTTTTTTCCCCCGTTTGCTGGTCGCAAGCGTTTGAGCCAGAAAAATCATGTGCTGTAAGAGTCTTCTACAGTAAAAAGCCTGCTATTAGACTCATTAAAAGGCATTTGTATTCCGTACCAAGGTTGAAAAATCGTAATAAGCTGACAATAGTTAGTTACAATTCATCTTACCTTACGTCATTCAGACTAAGAAAACACTGGAAACGTCTCAATCCAACCTCAGTTTCTTTACCTAAATTTCTTGAACCATTTGGTCCCAGTGGTATAGCAATCTTCTGTTTTCATGGTGAGTTTGCAAGAAAAAAAAAGGAATTCTGCAGATGTGGTTCATCGAATGATTTTCTAGTATCATTTTTAACCTGTGCATCAGTAACACTGCTGTTTGACTGGTTCCATATCTCTGCATTCACATAAGTGTAATGTAATGCATCCCGATCTAGTTAAGAAATATACTGTGTTTGAAAAAGGTTAAAATAAAGACTTAACTATTTGGTTTCTTCAGAAAGTCAGAATTCTATTTGAAACTATTTTTAGTTCCAATTTAGTAATATGCAAAAGCTTATTGGTTAAATTAAAAATAGTTTATTTTTTATTATTTTGGCTTAAAGTTATTTTTAGATTATTTATGTTTTACTTAGAACAAATTAATAATCTACGTTAATATCAAAACGCATTTTGTTTGAAAAACCAAGTTTTCTACCGAAGTAAGCTAAAAAGAATGCGTTTTCGAATGCGAATTCGCATCATCAGTTCTGGTAACTTAACTATTGTTACCTTCTTTTAATTCCCTTTGCAACTGTGCTCTTAATGCTAAATAATAAAATAAAATTCAAGAAACACAGTGAAATTAATTGACAATAAATTTAATGAAATTTTTTTTTTTTAAAAAGTCTACCTTAAAGATGCAAAACAAGTAGGAGCGCTATATTCGGCTGGCCTGATCCTGATATACCCTTTACAACGTGTAAGAGTTTTTACCTTAATATTTGAAATTTTGTATGGCAACACCTTAGGGGGTGGATAGGGGGTAAGATTGTCCTAGGAAAATGTTTGCTGGAAAAAAATTAGTTGAAGTCGATCCTACATTTGACCTAGCCACTGGCACCTTAGGGGAATTTTTTATTATTTCCAAAAATTTGTATGGTAACCCCACTAGGTGTTGGGGATAGGGGATAAGTATGTTTTAGGGATATGCTTGAAAGGGAAAACTAATGGGGGTCTGTGACATATTTCATCCATCTAAAGGCAACTGCGGGGAAGCTGTAGAGTTTTTACACTAATTTTTTGAAATTTCGTATGGAAGCCCTGTTAAAGGCTCGAGAACGGGGTAGGTATATTTAACAAAAATATTTTGGAGGAATAATTACTTGGAGTCGGTGTTTTATTTGACTTTTGTATGAACACCCTTTAAGCTGTTTGAGCGGTTTAAAGAAATTTTAAAAACGTGTTTGTATGGCAGCCCTCTTTGGGCAGAGATATGGTGTAAGCATGTTTTACTAAAATGCTCGTAAGGAAAAAATAATTGGGAGTATTACATTGCACCCGTGTTGGGGCAACTCCAGGGCTGTTTTTGATGTTTCAGACAAATAAACAGAGGTAGTCTTGGTTTTCGGCTTATATTTCGATCAGTTATCGGGAAATTTTTCTGAATTTTAATAGATTTTTTTCAAAGATATTTTGGGTAGGCTTAGTACCCTTACGGTTGTATGCGACATGGGGGGATTCAAAAAGTTATTTTCAACCATAACACGGGAAGGCGGAGAGAAGGACTTTGCTAAATCGACTTCCCTATCTGTAAGAACCAAGAAAATATATAACTTATGGGGCTCTAGATGGATTTTGAGATAATTTAATAGGAACAGCAAACTTATATATGCCTTTATCACTTACGTGAGGGGTCTTTCTTACCTTCTTTTAAGTAGGTAAACTTGTCTTGTAAAAAAAGTTGCCAAAATATTAATTGCTAAGATTCAAGTTGTAACGAAATTCATATATATAACTTCCTTAGAAAAAAAATATTTAAGGTATTTTAGCCCTTGTTAAAGTACAATTTAATGGTTAAATTTAATGCTTTAAATTTGGTCTGTTTAAGGGCAAGCACTTTCTTGTACATTCGCAACCAATCTAATTTACTTTAACACATTATTAGGAATAACAAAAAATGTTTTCGAGATAAGTATTTTATCTATGTCCGCTGGAAACTTTATTGTGCATTTAAGGAAATTAATATAATATCCGTAAATTAATTAAAAAAATAATTTTAAAAATAATAAAACTTCAGTCAAAGTGGAATCCCACAGCATTTAAATATATTTATATAAAACATTCCTTTCTGTAGTCTATTTTAAATGTTAGCAGTTTTGAGAATATTTATAATATTTAGTTTTGTTTTATATACGAAATAGAATTCGGGCATGATGTAAAATCACGCTGCTGAAGTTGATATTGGCGTGATCTCTAAACAAAATTCTTTTTCATAAATTGTTTGCCAAAATTTTTTATAAAAAAAAGAGTATATAAAGTACTTGCTCTATGTGCTTATTATATATAGGTCCCCGTTTATTCACTTAGATTTACACACGTTTGTAAACTCAAGCATTTATGTAAGAAAATTAGCCTAAAAATAACTTAAATCCCAAATGATTCATAAAGCAAATTAAGTGTGTTTAAAAAATAATTAATGGCACTTGTATTAATAAAAATGTTATCTAAAAGAAGCCATTAGAAATTTACGTAATAAGTCCCAGAAGTATTTTTAAATAGATTTAAGTGGAAAATTCAACTTTTCTTGTTAATTGGTACCATGATTCCAAATTTTGTTAGCCGTACTGTTTAAGAATAATAAAATAAAAAAATTCAAAACAAATTCGGAAATAAATAACGAGACTTTTGCTTTTTTGTTTTATCTTTTATTTTCTTGTTATCAAATTAGTTTTGTAGCAGTTGCTTCTTCTATCTACCGCCAGTATTTGTCTGTGTGTTGGAAATATTATTTTTATTGTCATCTATGGCTTCCTCTGTGAGGTTGGCTAAGTGTTTTACTATTATTCAAATTTAATTAATCTAAAAAAGTATTGCCAAGTTGGCTTTTCTAAGGGGAAGTTTTCAAAAAGTTAGGAGCTTAAAGCGGATTATAGGGCTGAAATCTAATTCTTGGTAAGAAATCTTTAGTTTAAGGTTAAATGTTTTGTTGAAATTTAATGATTTTTGATGATTGAAATATATTGAAAAGTTAAAGGAAAAGTTTTTGAAAATGCATTGAACATTTTTAAAAGAATTTTTGAAATAAATTGTTTAAGCAGAGAACAGCTTAATTGGCAACACTTAGTTGGTAGCAATTCAACAGGTTTGTTCATTTGTCATTTGTTTTCATTAAACCTTTTATATTCATTTGTATGAACATGTGTATGTTACCAACAATGGCTTTATGATTGTGTGGGTATGATAAAGTTAAAAGTTGTTTTCATTTGCTTAATATAAAGTGCTTGACATTTGTGTACAAAACTTATTAAAGAGTTAAAAAGGCAACAGGTCAAAATAACTTGCTTGACGAAGACAAACAATTAATACCCTTCATGTGAGGCTTACATGAGATCTTTAATGTTAAATACTTTGAAATTGTGGGATATTTTGCTTGTGTGTAGTATGTATTACAATTTTCAACTGTCGTGCGGGTAACTGAAAATATAAATTTCATAAAAACTCTTTTTCAAAAAGATAAGCAACAAAATGCATCAAGAGCTTATTTACCTAGGTGAAATCTTAAAAAAAAATATATATTTGTAGGCGGCTCAAGGAAAAATTAGCCTGATGCAAAATGGTCCCAAAAGCTTACACTAAAAAAACAACATGAAAACTTGGGGCCGTTTTTCATGATTTTTGACGCCATTTTTTATTTCTTAAATGTGAAAGAGAAAAATTTCCCAAAACATTTAAAAAATACAAATCAAGTTAAAAATGGCCGCAAAGTTAAACGTATAAATATTTGAACATAAAACGAGCAAGTTTTGATATAAAAATATGATTTTTTTTAATACTCTTAAAGGCTTTACGTTCAAATTGCCGGCTTTGCTTTAGCCCTCAGCAGGTCGCATAGGAATAAAATTTCGGTGGTTGAATACACTGGCTTGACTTAATAAAAGAACTCTTGTATTTGTGCACCGAGGCGGAAGCAAATTGGGTAGCTTGAATTTTCTGCGGCTTAAATTAAATACGATTGGTCGAAGGCTGAAACCGGTGGTGCAAAACTATCAGTGTTTAAATCCATTGCCCCCGGCCGAAAAGCGGCTGTCTTTAAAACTTTTAATAAGGGAAATGTTAGCACAACGTTAATTCCTCAAAAATATGTCACCAATGAGTTTTACGTACTTATCCTTTTTAATTTCTGTTCGGATGCCTTATTTTATTGAATCATTTTTTTTAATACTCAACAATGTTAAAATCGAAATTTGGAGTGGTTCCAAAAATGAAACTGGCTCCCAATTTTTGTGTTGTTTTTTTTAATGTTAATATTTGGGGTAAATTTTAATTTTTTATTTGGACATTTTTTTTGTTTAAAATTATTTTGCTGTGATTTTTATTATACAAATTCGAGGCCGTTTTTCATTTCCATTAAAACTTTTTACTTTTTTTTTTGGGAATTACTTCTTGTTTTTCGGGGCCATTTTTAATTTTAAAATTGGGGTGATTTTAAAATTTTAATTTGCGGTCATTTTTTGCTTAGTGTTTTGGAGCCGTTTTCAATTACTGCGATTTTTAAAGAAGCCTTTGCTAAGATATAAGAAATTTCTTAAAAACAATCTCACCACAACTGTATTGCCAATTACCAATTTGGGGTTAAACGGCAAAATAACACTACCAAACAAACTTACAGATTAGTACAAGTTATAAGAAAAGTCTCTTAAGCTTTTGATAAGGTGTGACATAAATGCCTGTCAAAGAAATCAGAGCAGAAGTTTCCACTAAATCTCTGTAAGCTTCTAAAGGAGTTCTTAACCTATTGACCTTTAACCTTATGGTTAAAAAGGGGACAACTTAAGTTGCCCTCAACCAAACCGGCTAACATTCTCCTTGCTAGCATTCTAGGACAAACTCTGTACTTTATTTACCACAAACCTTAACATTTGCTGTTGATACTCCTTTCTTTAGTACTGAAAAATATTTTAAGTAGGCCTTAAATTTAAAAAAAAATAGGAAAAACTATGGGAAATAAAAATAAGCAAACAAAAAATGCATCTATTTAGCCTTTAATTTATGCAAAGAAAAACGTTCTTTAAAGCCCTAATTTAAGAGGAAGCTCCAGTATTTTGGAGCAAATTACCTGAGCATTCACCTGGATTACCGCCTCACGTACATCGATGTAAAGTTGAACAAACGTTAAACTAAAATCAGCCAAAATTTATGTGATAATTGATAGAAACTCTATGTTTCACCTTAGTGGTAAACTTCTGCCTTACAGCTTACCACAGTTTACTGCTATAAGGTACTGCCTCCGCCTCGTACATAACGAAAAGTTCAACACAGGTTAAATAAAATATTAAATATTTTCCTTGGTATATAAAAAGTATCAAAATCCACAATTTTCTTAAAATTCGACTAGTGAAAAGTGAAAATCTTAACTTTGTAGACGACTATTTGTTAATAAGCTGGAAACATTTTCAAATTTACCCGCTTGAAACATTTTACAAAAGGCAGACAAACTCGTTTAAAGAGGAAAGACATAGTTGCTGGCTGTTGTAACTATCGGATTTGTATAGTTTAATATTGGAAGACTCAAAAATGAAAAATATAAAGAAAATCAATTTGCAACACTTAATTAAAACACGCTCTTCCTATATGACAGGTTTTATTTTGTAAAATTTTTTTCTTTAAATATATATTTATAAAATCCCAAACCTCAGGCGTAAACAAACCTTCCCCATGCAATATCAAATAGGCTGAAGTTTTGCTTGTTGCTACAAACATTACAACTAAGTTATATTAACCCTTATTTACTACTTCCCTTTTGTGGTGGTGGAAACCATATGCCATACTTAAGCGGAATTTTTTATGTCAAGTATTTTTCTAGTTTCATACGTATCAGTTTTTATCCAATAGCCGTAACTATTCACATAGGACTCCTGCTTTGACAAATGCGTTTTTATTCATATATACGTTTGCGTATGTAAAATTTTTACTTATTTCATTTAAAAACCTTATAAAACCTCTTTCTGCTTTGTGTTTTCTCTATTTAATGAATGATGACTCTTTATTTTCTTTTTGTTAATAGACTTTGTTAAATTAGTTAGAGGGTAAGTGTTGTTGAACTTGTTTAATGTAAATACCCTTAGGATTTGATGACGACATCTGTTTAAGTTTATTTTATTAAAGTACTTAACAAAAGTTATTTAATTAAGTTAAAAGTTAAAAATTACTTAAAATCATTTAAAAGCTAAACTTTATTTTTATGTTTTAATTATTGAAATGCTTTATTTTGAAGGAAATTATAATAATGATGTTAATAAAAAGCTTATTTAGGAAACATAATTAAAGGACCAAAAACAATTGAACAAGTGTGGCTGAGAAACAAAGTCATTTGTTTGATATGAAGTGAATATAAAAAGGTCATTTGTTCCTTATTTTTCCGTACTTGAAAAAATTAGTTAAATTTGAAAAAGAGTATAAGTTCAGTTAGGACAGGAGTAAATGAAATCCCACCTTAAATGTTTTTAATTTAAAATTTGCAATTGCGATTTAATTGAAATGAAGTTTTGCCAGAGATGGGACAAAATGCTTCTAATTTTTTTAAATAAAAACTTAATTGAACGGCAAAACAAAGCGGTAGTCGCTTTGTAAGGTGGTGGGTATTCAATGTATGTAAAATATTTTATACTAAACAGTCCCTTGCAAAAGGGCGAGCCAACCCCATCTTTAGTTAAGTGTCTTTCAAAATCGAAATATCTGTTCTTATATAAGACAACTGCAGATAGCGCTTGCATTCCAAGCCCATCAAAATATAACAGAAATCCACATATTTAACTTCCCTACAGTTCAAAAACCTATGAACACATGAAATGTTGGACCTCTAGTCTTAGGTAATACTAGGGAAAGAAAATCAGATATTAAGCGTTTGCCCATGTAATACCCCATGGGCAAACGCTTAATACCTTATAACCATTAAGAGTTCAAGAAAAATCTTTTACAAAAAGCCGAAACAAACAATCTTGTAATAAATTTTCTTAATGCAAGAAAAATATGGTTGCTAGAAAGCTTCTGGCAACTTCAATAGAAACTAGCGAAATAAGGTTTGGTAAAGTACCTGGCTAGTCTCAAAGATCCCACATAAACCCTTAGGATCCGTAGTGTTACTAGACATCAATAACCGATAATTTTTTTAAACTAATTCGATGTAATATAAAACAGGGTTCTCCACATTCTCTTGGAAAATGGCAGCAGCAATGTTTTACCAACCCCAGAAATTTATTTCAGGTTTGGAGACAATTAAGACCCTTAACAGTTTGCTCTGGAGCAAGCAAGCAAGTATTCTTCAACTGCCGATAGAAATAGAAGCAAAAGGGAGAAGAGATTATAAAATAAATGAAAACGAAATATTTTTCTCCAAAGTGACTTAAAACCTTCAAACCCTATCAGGATCAAAGGGAAAATATTGTGAGGCATTAAATTGATTAAGGAAGACATATCGAATCTTTGTGCCACTAGATAAAAAGCGCAGAAGATCAAAGCGCCTGGAAATCAATTCTAAGTTTGGCTAATGGAACAAACGTTCTGTAATATCCATTTTAGTAAGTTAGTAGGAACATGGTGAATTTAATTAAATATTGATTTCTTTATAACAACCAGCATTCAAATAGCGGTCCACATGCATGAAATTTATTGTGTTAATATGAGCAAAGCAGGTTGTATGAAAGGGATTAAAGAAGGTGATGTTCATGGAAATTTAATCTTTCGTTTTTCGATTATACCAAACTCATCTTTAAAAAGTTTATCCCACATAAAAAATGTTCGATTAAAAAACATTTTTTTGGTAATGTGTGGTGCGATTTACTAGGAAGTTGACTACAAATGGAATATCTCTTCCTGAAAACGCATATTCCACCCCGTGTTTCAGAAAAAAATTCCAGTTTTTTTTTTCTTATAGTATCGATAGAACACTAAAACACATTTCACGTTACGATGGTGCTCAAGTGATTACAGACAGTTGGATATCGCTAAAGCCCCGTCTAGTACCTTTGTTCGTTCTCGTATGCATTCAAGTAGCTACAAAATAGATTTTGGTGCACCTGACTAGACATGAAAGTTGTATTCAGTTATTTATACGTGGAAAAACCTTTTAATAAAATCAAGTGGTGTAATGAAATTCCTACATTGTTTTAAAAAGCTAAGACTGTGGAGTGCTTCTTTCAATTCAAGAAAAACGTGTCTCGTCCAGCCGACATCGCACAAAATCTTAACGTCTAGAACATCATACTTTTAATATTTATATCACCCATTAATACAAACGATGCAGAGTGCCACATAGCGCGCTTATGTGTCAAAAGACAACATGGGGTCTTATGAAAATTATCATCAGTTTCTGCGTGACTGCCTCATAGCTTCAATCTACCAAATGGCCTGCAATCAAACAAATTTAAATGACATATGCTGCCACTATCTGAAAAATTATAAGTACGATTGAAACTCTGACATAAGTCATTAAAAGAATTAAGACTAAAGTAGTAGAGAGAACAGATCATCGCTGTATCTATGAGGAAACCTTAAACTTACTAGAAAAATTCATTTCATAACAACACAAAAAGAAACTTCGGTAACTCAAAGCAAATATATGATTTATGCTAAGCCCTATCAAACGCTTTAGATAACTTATTGATATGAAAAATTAGTTCTTTAAACCTTACCCCCCCCCCCCCCCCAGAGCTTATCTACCGTCCAACGACAAACTTTTTCCACGTCATTCTTTTTTATGCTCACACATAGAACTAAAATGTGGAGCAACTAATTCTTCTTTATATTTTTAAATACTTGTTTTACTTACCTATTGGCATTGCAAATATTTTATTTTAAATAAAACAATAGAATCAAAAAGATTAAGATAAAATAATCTTAAATATATTAATTTTTTAAGAGCTCAGCTATAACTATGTATATATTACTTTTCGTTAATAAATTCTTAAAAGTTGTTATGAATTTTCCTTTTACTAATTTTTTAAATAATTTTTTCGTAAAAATTTGCTTTTATTCACTTTTATAGAACAGGTGTAAAAAATTTGCATTTTAACATTGCTTTTCTAAAATTTTTAATATACATTCCACTTACTTTTTGCATATTGCCTAAATTGCTGCTTACTCTATTTTGAGGACTTTTAATAAACATTAAATATGCCAAGCACATGCACTTAACCTTCGACGAAATAATATAACTCTTTCCAAAAACATATAAATAAACAGCATATATATGAAAATAAATCTTTTTTTCTTTTTAACAAAGTAAGAGTGAAACAAAATTTTCTATAAGTTTTGTTTTTGCTTTCACATATACTAACGCCTTTGAGTCCCATAGCGTATGAGTATTAAAGATTTATGTGTAGAACAAAATTCAATGTTGTTCATACGTCAGGTGTAACTTTTAACCAAAAAATACGATTCTCAGAGGCGCCTAATGCATTCGCAAAAGTTATGTAGAATAAAGAAATAGGCAAAATAAAGAAAGTAGTTTTATTCGTTTTTCTCTTCTTCTTATTTTGTTTCTTTTTTTGTTTTTAAAAAAATTATTTTGCTTATTGCATATCAGTAGCTGTACAAAGCGGTGCAAAAAATAATTATGAATTGATTTAAAATAAAAATTAGGCAAATTTTGTCAAAAGAAAACTTAATTTTTTTCTTTTAAAATTTGTTATTTTCTTACCCTTAATATTTAAGATCTCTTAACTAAAATTAAATTAACTAAAACGCACATCTTAATGTGAGGCACCCTGTCTTTTATAAGAAGACAAAAGTCTTGAAGTGCAATAAAAAATATCAATTTATGTTTGTTGAATTTCATATATTTTCAAACACAAAGATTTTTGAACAAACAAGTTATAGTGCTCATATTTCAAGTAGTTAATTAGGAGTTATGAAGATATCTTAAAACGAAAGATGAGATTTCAACAATTAAATAATTCTATATGAAGCTGATATTATAAATCTTAAGGACTGAATCTTAAGACGAAATGTTAAAGTAGTGGCAAAATTTTGTATAAAATTTTTTTTTGCACTTCTTAAAGCACTTCTTAAAAAAATGCGAATTTTAAATTTTAAGAAAAAATAATGATTAGAAGACAAATAGGTAAAGGATGCAGAAATTACTCAAAATTTTTGGCCTTTTAAAGGGCATACGTGTATTCAAAAATATTATTGTAAGAAAGTTTTGGTTACAGTAAGGAATCCCGCATAAAAACTATTCGTTACAATTGGTTGGACTTAACAAAACTTAAAAAGCCCCTTTCTATTATATTATTTCTTAGTGAACAAATATGATGGTTTATTCATATGTTTAAAAGAATTTATCTATATTTAGCGTTTATTTAAGGCCTATTTATTGCAAAAGTTTTTGGACTTTTTATTGCATGTTAATAGCCAAGTGTCAATTGTTTTCATTAAGCTTAAAAGATTTTTCCCACATAACCGTTATGGTGTAAATAAATAGTTTTTATCGCGTTTTATAAAACAAAAGTCTTAGTAAATAGAAATAAAACCTTTATCAAAAATCATAAATATTCTTAAATGGTTTGAGTTAAACTAACAATATATTTTTGTTGGTAAACCGTAGAAGATGTATATATGTAATAAGGTGACAATCAATTAAAAGAAAAAAATTCTTTTGGTTTAAATTGAAGGTGTACCAACCGGCATGAAGCTGATAAAGAAAAGTTATTTAAATCTAATAGTTGTGTTTTTTTTAAACTCGTCGGTTTTGTTGTTCAAATGAACACAAATTATAATCTTAGAAATAAGTTGGGCGCCAATGTAGCCCAACTTAGTGGCTACGAAAAATACCACAAAGACACAACCCAAAACTGACGTCGAAGACGCAACAGGGATAAAAGCAACTATAGAAGACCCTTAAATAACCGTTTTGTGTGAGAAAGAGGGAATGGCTACTTTTTCAACCGAATACCTTCAACAAATACTAGCTGATATGAGTGGTAATGCAAGATGTGGATCGTTTACTCAGTGCACTGCTCGGGTTAAAGGCCAGAGAGATCCTGCTGCTGTAGAAGAGTTTTTGTCTGCTATTAGCGTTTTTAAAGGCATTAAAAAAAATATCTGATGTCGATGCTTTGCGTGGAATGCCATTGCTGTTAGAGGATTATGCTGCATCATGATGGATTGGGGTAAAAGATGCTGTACTTACGTTTGAGCAGGCTGTATCCCTTATTCGGACTCCATTTACCCCTCCTATACCTGACTGGTGCATTTTCGTAAATTTTTTCGAAACAAACCAACAAAAGAAGAAGCCAACTGACAGTTTCATTTGCAAAAAGAGACTTCTTCTTTCATAACTTAAAGTACCTCCAAGCGAAACAATTGAGTTGAACATGATATACGGACTTCTCAGTATTAATAGAAGAGAAAGAGTGCGTTGCGAAAGTATTAAATCTTTTGAGGAATTAATTTCTGCCAGCCGTAAAGCAGAAAAGTTTCTTATGGAGTCCCAGCCTTTGACAGTTCGTGCCTCTGATGACAAAAGAGAAGTTTCAACAACGAATCGCTGCAGTTTCTGCCGAATAAGAGGTTATTTGATTAAAAATTGCCCTAAAACGAAAAAACGTGAGGAGCAACAAAATGATCAGCAGATAACACAACAACATCAAAAGCAATCTGTTAATACCCCGCGATAACAAAAACAGGGGTATATAGCAAAACCAATATTTTTCTGCTATGGATGTCGTGCACCTGGTGTATACAGATTTAACTGCGGTACCTGTAATGAAAAGGGTAAGAACGGTCCTCAGTATTTAGCACTCAAATCTATCTCATCCACTATTATTGGACACTCCGTGCCAACAACTAATGTACAATTTTTTGGGGTTAAAGGAGAAATTATATTTGATAGTGGAGCTAAAACAAGTGTCGCGAGTCTGGAACTAAAGAAACTACTTACCGCTAACAAATGTGTATTTCAGGATGTATACGCTGAAGTTATTTTGGCAGATGGTTCTACTTCTACAAGCAAAGTAATGTGTACTATACGCAACATTGTAATTGGTAACAACGAGCAAAAAATAAGACTTATATACTTATCAAATGCTACAAAAAATAGAACGCTTCTTGGAGCAGATTTTTTTCAGCAAGTAGGTATCGTACTTAACGTGGCACAAAAGTTTTGTTATTTCGAAAATAAACCTAAGCAAAAATTTACGTTTATGAATTTTGCCCAAGCAAATATTTTTTCAATACAGGTTGATAACGAAAGTTTTCCCTGCACAAAAGCCGTGAAGTAAATGTCTTCATTTATAAAATTCGCTGAAGGAAAAAATGGCTAGTCACCAACACCTAAGACTCTAACATCCGATATGGCTCATGAGTGTGGCTCACCTTTGCCTTAAAGTTCCGCCCCTAAAATTTTAACAAAATCAAATAATGCTTTCTGGGCGCGCATCGAAGTCAAAGTTCAGATATAATATATTTTTTTTAGCACACCTTAAGCGCGTAGAGCTAGGAATTTGAAATTTTAGCAGTTGGTACCTCTTTATATTCACTTAGACGATACCGGGCTTAAGGGGTAAAAACAAAATTGAGGAAAATTGGTAAATTATTAAGAATCGTATTTTACCCAAAAAAAAAACAGACAAATACCTGACACTTTTTGAAAGTTTTGGTTGCAAAGGGGGAAATAAGGGTTGAAACTTTATTTTGGTACAGCTTCGGTCCATCTTGTATCATCTTATCTAATAAAGATAGAAACAAACTTCAAATTGCGTTCAGTTATGAGTTTGGTATTTTTTTAAAATATATTTAATCAGAGTAAATAAAAAGTTTAAATTCTGCTCAGGCCAATTTTGTAATTTTTGAAGCAAAAATTGTAGAAACAAAATTCACAAGGGACTTGGGATATATATAGCTCTAACGTAGCGATAATCTAGTCTGGTAGGCCAGTTAGACTTAAGCAATTTGCCAGAGTTAATTTCTAAATAACCTGCTGTAGAGGATATTTGACTTGTCGGATGAAATTCTATTAATAATTTCAAAGTTTTTCTTGTCTTCATAAATGGAAACATTTTAGGGCTGACCATAAGCTACAAACGTTTGGTAGAAGTTTTTCGAATGATGCGCCGCAAAAGTCGTCTTGGCCCATTTGTGTCAATTAACACATCCTTTAAACAACGTTGTGTGTATATTTAGATGGCGGTCGTTTCTGCCGTCCATATATTATAGTCCGAAGGAGTCACCCCGCTGTTCAGCAACACGATACTACTTTTCCTAGCACTCATGAAACTTCCAACAAGCTGCTGAGTCAATTTAATCATCGTATTGTCTGAGTAAACTAATAAGCAAAAATGCGAAAATCGATATTATAAAACATAACTGTAACCAAGAAATGTTTATTTCACGTAATTGTTTGTCCTTCTCAATCTTTATTAACAACCTGATGGTGCTTAAACTCTTTGCGGTTAAAACCTCGGCATTTACATACAACTTTGTTTTTAATTCGATTTTAAGCTCGATTTCAGAAACAATTTCATGCTATAAGATATAGCTATGGGATACTATCTGTACTTTCTACATAGCGAAATAGAAGGGCGTACACCACAAATGGCGGTCGTTCAACTAGTGGTGTATAGGGCATAATTGCTGAGTTGGAAAGACACTATTGTCCTCACATAAAATTATCGAACTTAAATTTAAAAATCTGAATTTAGTAAAGCGCTTTCCTGGACTAACCACCAACGCATTTGTAAGGCACTGAAGTGTTATACAAAACAATGGAGGTTTCCGAGAGACAGTAAAGGCAAATTGCACTGTGATAATACCAGATTGGCAGTTCTGGCTGGACGGGACTCTGGGGCAGATGATATCCTAAGAGACGTTTTGTTAAATAGAGAGCTTAAGGGCAGGAAAAAATTGCACTAGGCTCCCTTGTTTAAAACCCGGAGACTAAAATTTATCTCCCACCAACCAGTCCTCAACACCATCCTACAAGCGGAGGTCAGGGCACTCGTTTTCAATAAACTTTTGCACATATAGTAGAGTGTCGACAAAAGCAATTATATTATAGCTCACCAAATTTAGGATGGTATTGCAATGCTGAATCTCAGAATATGGCCAAGTTGGCAATATATTTGGGCAAGTCTAATATAAAAAGACAGTAATAAGCAATGGGTAGTCAACTTGTGTATCCCGACTCCTTTTGTTGTGACCAAATCGAAAGAGTTTGCGGAAATCGCACACAGTGGGCTTTGGAACAACCTGACAGTTAAATGAATGACTACGACCATCTTGGCTGACCCGGGTGAGAAAAAACTGTGGGCATTCTTAGATCTCAGAAACCTGAACTTTAAAAGATAATGAAAATGTCGACGATTGAACGGAGGCTGTAGCGATTAATAACCAGTTACTAGAGCATTTTTTGTGGCACTGCCCAGCTACTTCACAGCCCAAAGCTCGATAATTTATGCCTGATATTTTACCAGATGTGGCTTATTTAAAGAGGTGAAATGGGAAAAGTTAAGGGGATTTTTCTGCATTTCTGAATTTCTGTTAACTTTTTTTGCCGTCTTAATACTACAAACTCTTTCAACTCCGCGAACATTAAGACAAAGGACCTTGAATATCTGACATCCAGCTTTTAAATTTCAAATACAATTTAATATCCAGTAAACGTCTGGATAGTAATCAAAACTTATCCTCTCGTATTGAGATTTCGGCGCAGATTTGGTACTCTAATACATTTGTACCTTAAGCGACTTTTGAATATTTGTGCAAAAGTTGAAATCGGCTGCACCTACATATGCTCCGAACAACAACGTATATTCCTTGATCGCTAGGACATCTTTATAACGATCTTTTTCTATTCTTTCCCCACTCGAAATAAAATACTTGTAACGAAAATTTTTTGGTCAGCTGCCAAATCACTTTATATTTTATATATTTGCAAGTAAGTCTTTTCCAAACAGAAAAGCAAAATTTTTGATGGTAGTTCTTTATAGCCGAAAGCGAACATTATTTCAAGTTATTTTTTGAAAAGTCCTTAACAAAAACGAAAAACAAATAAAAGTCAGTCTGGTATGTGATTTTATTGCTTTTTTAAAACAAGGAATTTTTAAACTAACATAGAAAACTATTGAACATTTTCTACTACATTTGATAGATTTTTTATTAAAAGCGTTTATTTATCCTTTGTAGCAAGTTTTATTGCAAATATGAAAAACGTTAGTTATTGTGTGTTACAAAAGCCATGCACATAAGCTGTTTAAAAAAAACAAAAATCAAGCTACAAACGAACTGAAAACATTGGATTTTAAATGTGCAAAATTGTTGCTACATAATTAGACAGGGACCTTTTTTAAAGGCACTTAACCCAAATTCTATTTAGATTTGATTAAAAAAATTTAATGAAAAAATTATATTAAGCTGATTGCCAATGAGCAACAAAATGTTTTGTTGAATGAAAACATAATTGTTTAATTAAGGATAATATAATATTTACAACAGATATCCCTAGGGTCCTAAGAGTTTTTTGTTACTTTCATTTAGCAGGAAAAAAACTGCGTTGAAATAATGTAATCGAAGCTAAAGTTTTTTTCTATTTTTATATAGAATGTGCTTTACTCAATTAGGGAGCCAAAATTTTTTGTAACAAAACATAATATGAAAAATAATTTCTAAAATGCTTCTTTGGTCAAATCTTACTTTCATTTGTATGTGCGTTATGTTTCATTAAGAAAAAACCTTAACTTTATACCCACGTTTACTTTAATAAATTGAATCCTCCTTAGACACACATACAGAAACACTTCCACCAACACAACTTTAACACAAACACGGAAATATTTTAACAATTAGCCAACAACATTTTGTCTAAAAGGCAAAAATGAATTTTTATAACTTTAGTCAACTTCTAGATGTGCTGGTGTTCAAACGAAATTGTACTTTATTTCTAAAGCGTGATTTATAATAATTTATTAAGTTTGTTTGCTAAGCAGTGTCCGAAATAATACTTGCAATTGAAGTGTTAAAAAAATTTTGAAATTTAAACAAAAAATAAAAAAATTAATGAATGTTACTAAGATTTAATATTAAAATTACATAAAAATAAAAAAACTATAAAACATTTTGTATTATCTCCTTGTATATAAAGAAAAGTCAGTCTGGGATGATGGGGTAATTAAGTGGCATTTAAAACAAACACACTGAAGTTAATTTTAAAAAGTCATATAAATAATTTAAAGAACGCAAAAAAAATGACAACAGATATGAAGTTATTACAAACAATAGATTAAAATATATTGCAATTACTTGATAACTCGTGGAAAAGGAATTAAATTTTTTAAGCAAAAACAAGCTGAATTTTGTGAGTGGGGTTAATTCGATTTTTAGGGTTAAAGTCTACTACACTCTAAAACATTTTCAAAAATTTACGATCATATATGACCTAATTTATTGTTGAAAAAAGTCTTGATGCCTAAAATTGGGTCGATTTTTATATTATTAGAAGTAAAAAAACATAAATTATGTAATTTTAAGCAAAAGTAATATTTTTCTGTTAAAAGTGTTTATTTTTCAACAATATATGCTTAAAAGCTAGCAACATGTGTCTATAAACATCAAAATTTTAAATATTAGGCATATCTGTCTAAAAACACTGTTAAAATGTATGTAATAAACAGTTAAGAAAGAAGAAGCATAAAAGTGTATACGATTTAATAAAAGAACACGTGATTTTCTACTGAATTAAAAAAATAATATCTAGTGTGAAAGGATATTATAATTAATAATAGCAATTTGTTGATTGTATGTAGTCGGTAATACTTATTACTTAAATACAAAATTAAAGTAAATATTAAAAGTAAATTTTGGTTAAAATAATAAAAAAAAATTTTCGAATGTAAAATATGTGAAAAAAATTCCATAAAAAATTAATTCAAAATTCAAATGCCAGCCACTGATTGACCAGATATTAAGAAAGGGTAGGTAAAAAACACGCAAGGTTAATTCAAATGCGTATATATTATAGTATTTGCCCTAGTAACGCAACTGATCATTGTTTTATAATTTCAGCTCAAGATTATTCGCTAAATGGCACTAGGCTAGTACTAGACTCCAATGGAACATATATAGAAGACGATGAAGCCTTGCAGTATTTTTTATGTATATAAGTATACATATGTATGCATGTAGGAGTAGTATTTTAAAAAATTATAAAATAAGAATTAAAGTAACTTTTTTAGTGTCTTCAATTTAAATAAATAAAATTAAACTATTTATTATATGGAATTTTTTTAAAAAAGGTTGAAAATTAAGTCGAAGGTGAAGAAAAAATTAGGCACAATATGTGTAAAAAAATTTAAACATATTTTGTTTAAAAATCGACAAAAAGTTGAAAAAAATTACGTGTCTAATTTTAGGTCGGAAATAGTCTGTAAAGTGTTGCCTACTATTATTGACGTAATTTTCAACAAAAGCGGTTTAGAGTGTACGATCACCACCACAAACAATGGAATTGCTTCCTAAGCAAAAATATTTTTTTTCAGAAATGTTACCTTTAATTTAAATACACGAATATATGGACACCCAGCCATACAGATTTGCTTAAATTGTTTAAGGAAGTGATTCCAAATCTGTCAGCTTAATTTAAGTTGAGTCTCAGACTATTCTTTTTGTGCATTACATTGAGCAATACATACAATACACGAATATTTTATTTTGGGTATTAATTGACTTTTGGAATAAAACATTTATTTTTGAAATATTTGCTGAATTCTATATTTTGTACTTCATTTGGCCACCTTATAGTTTCCTTACTTAGTGAACTAGTGAGCAATGTTACGTGGTTTATAATCACACATGTGGTCGACCGAGATAAATTGAAACAATTTGCTAAGTCAGTGAAGCTACAGGCTTCATGATCAGCAAACCATAAAAATACAAGCATGTATAGCCTTTCACATACTCTCTTATCACGGCGCAGGTTTTTAAAAATATTCCAATCAAGAAATTGTTTGCTTAAGCTTTCAAATAATGATTTGGATATTTTAAAATGTGTTTAAAACTCAACATTAGTATAGGTCGGGACCGTGTCATGGAAGTAGCTTTTAACAGAATTGCGTAATACTCTTTCCTTTCTCAAACACAAGTTAAGGGGGAAAAACTCTTGGGATTTTTTTACATTTTAAACAAAATTATATCTTCTTTATCTTCGCTTTCAGATGACGACTCCATGAGGCACAATACTGCATTTTGTAAAACATAGCCATGCATGGCTACATTTACTTTTTCCCCTAAACTTTAGGTTCTAACTATATCTCTTAACTGTTTCATTGTTTCGCCTGTGAACATTAAATTAATTTTTATACCACTTTAATTTGTCTCGTTATTCAATTTGTTAGCTGCTTGTTTTTTCATTTTTTTTTGTTCACATCAGAAAACATGTGTTCTTTTTTCTAAAAATTTTTTCTAGTAAAATTTTTGTCTAGTAAAAACTTTTAAATACTCAGTAAGATAACTGTCACTTTGCGCTCTTAATTTGTGTTCTCATTTACTGGAATTTGTCTAAACAAACGCAATCCAGTAAAAATTGTAATAAATTTTTAAAAACCAGGGTACATTAATACAGGTAGTATCAAAGCGAATTTAAAAAATTCGCCCTCTGCATTTCCTTTTTGTGTTTGATAAAGTTTATGTCAAAAAAATTTTAAATTTCGAAAAAAATTAGTAAGTCTGATCAATTTTATGAAATTTCAAGACTAATCCATAATCAGCTGGGTTTTTAACACTACCTGTATTAGTGTACCCTGGAGAAAACTAACGAACTTATTGACTATAAATTTTAAAAATATTTTTGTTAAGCTAGTTCAAGGCACATTCAACAAGGTAAACCCAAGGCGAATTCAAAAAATTCGCCCTTGGCATTTTCTTTTTGTGTTTGAACGGTAGAATGTCAGAAAAATTTAAAATCTCATGTAAAATTAAATTTTTATAAAATGTCAAATTGATTTTAATCAGCTGGGCTCTTAGTATTACCTGGTTGAATGTGCCTTGGTCAAGACGTTTAATTAAGAATTTTGGTTGTTACTGCCAACTCAATAATAAAATAATTGTGTTTACACTTTTGCTGTCAATATAACACTTGGCGAAGATTCAATAGGTGTGTTCATTTACAGAAAATTATCACTAACTTTCGATAATTATTACTAGTAAGTGTTCACGTACACAAAAAATTAGCAGCTAGAGAGCCAAAAAAGAGCGTAATATGTTTAGAAACAAAAATGTTTCTGATAATTTCTGCTAGTAAAAATTTTACTATCAGAAATTATTCAAACAGTCTTTCTGTCATTACGCTTTGAAAAAAAAATTTAAGTTTTAAATTTTTATAAGTTTACAAAAACAAAATACATTTTCTTGCAAGTTTTGACTGTAAAAGTGTTCATTTACTTTTAAATATTTTTGGGAGCAAATTTTAAAATATTTCTTATTACTCTCTCGTTGCTAGTAATTACTAGAAAGTTATTGAACACAACTAATAATAAAAATATGAAAAAATATGACATTTGGTTTCTTAAAATTTTTTTCTTAAACATTTTTGATGTTTAAAAGTAAAATATTTAATTTTTGTGAAAATAATTTATAATTTTGTGGGAAAATTTTAAATGAAAGCAAAAAATTAGATTTCATTCGAAAATAAAGTATTAAGTTATTGATTGGAGTCCTCGTCGTTATAAGAAAAATAAAAATTAATTATTTATTCTTTTGTAGTCTCTAAAGTGAAGAACTTTGTAAAGGTTCATGCAGTTAAAAAAATGCTACAAGATAAAATAGCAAAATTTTTTTTCTCAGAAAACAAAATACCAAATTAAAAATATTATATTCAATATCATATTGTTAAATATTTTTCTAAAAAATAGAATTTTCAAATGACTTTGACAACGTAAAAGGAGTTTAATATATGTTACAAAAGTAATGCCAATTTTCTTATAAAGCATATCTGTGTTTATACAAAAACTGTTTCTGTAATGTCTATGGCATAAAGTCTTTTGAAAGAAACCATTTGTGATAATTTGTGTTTTTTATTGTTTGAGTATAATCGGTTGTGCCATAACTGCCCCTCATTATTACAACAAATGTGATTTTGATTACTTTGTACGCTACTATTGAATTACAAAAATAAGTTGCTATAAGTAAAACTGACATTAAAAGTAATAAACGTGATATCCTAGAAACCATACGTAGCTCCTTATAAATAAAAAAACAATTCAAAGCACGTGTTGTAAATCATGTTTTAAAATACGTCATTTATTATTAAATTATATATGTATACTAAAGATTTAAAAAATTATAAAAAAATTAACTGTATTGATATCATCTGCCAAATAACTATAATTTTAAACAAGCCTTTGAACCTTTTCTATCTGCTGTTCTATTCAATGACTGTCGTCTAAATATAATTGTTATTAATGAAATAATCCTGCGTTTCTTTGCTTCATTACTATTTTTTGTAGCTTTTGAATGGCAAAGAAATGCTATTTATCAAAGATAAGGTTGATAAAGGATTTCTATTAGCAAAATGAAATGAGACCGTTGTGAGTAGAAATAGTAACAAAGAATCATTTGTTCAATTATTATTATATTATTTGTTTAAATTATTTATTTTTATGTATTCATAACCTTCTTCACATTTGCGATAAGGTTATATAAAAGTTTGTTATTTCATTTGTAAATTCTTTAGTATTAATTTATGACCTCATAGAGTATATTTTTTTCCTAAACCTTTTAAAAAGGAAAGTCAATTTAGCGATCTTCATCTACCCGTCTGTCCGTTAATCTGCTGATATCAAGTTTCTAAACCCCTTTTAGATTTTTCGGGCCCTGTTTATGATAATAAAATATAATGTAAACTTGCAAAATTTTATTAGTAAAATTCAGCAAAATCGTTTTATAACTAAAAGAGATGTAAGCCAGCAACCAAGACTACCTCTGTAATATTTCTCTAAGATTTGTAGATAAAAACTCTACAACTGTCCCGGAGTTGCCACCACACGAGTCAAATATAAGACCGACCTCAAATAATTTTCTTTCCAAAAATTTTTGTTGAACATACTTACCCCCTATTTCCAACCTCTGACAGGGTTGCCATACAAAAGTGGAAAAAATTTAGGTAAAATCCCGTTAAACTTCCACGGGGTCAGCCTTAGAGCAGTAGAATGTGTCACATATTCTTATTAGATTTTCTTTCCAAACATTTTCCTAGCACATACTTACCCTATATCTCCATCACCTAAGGGGGTTGCCACACTAAATTTACAAAAATATATAAAAACGCCCATAATTTTTTCAGAGAAATAAAGTGTAGGACTAGAAATATTTACCCCTATGTCCATCACCTAAGGGGTTCCAATACAAAATTTGGAAAATTGTAATAAATCCTCCTTACAGCTTCCAGAGTTGTTAAGTCAAATGTAGGACTAGCCCAAACACATTGTTGCTTGCAAACATTTTCCTGGAACATACTTACCCCCTACCTCTACCCCCAAGGGGGTTGCTATACAAAATTTGAGAAAAATAGGTTATAAACCTCTACAAATTTTGTAGGGTATATATAATTTGGCATATCCGAATAACGCCCTCTTACTGGTCTTTAATACATTTTTTAATCAATGCGTTATTAATTTCTATTCATAAATCCAGATGTTTGAAATTATTGAATGTTTTAACAACTGTGTATGTGTGCGCTTATGTGTAAACGCAAAAGTGTTTTTATTGTTGTTGTTCGACTTGTACAGTTTAGTGGGTTAAAAGTTAATGAAAGATTGCGTGTGTGTTTATCAATAATTATTAGGCGTTAGATTTTTGTAATAACTATTTTTTTTATTATTTTCCAATGTACGTTATTGTGTTTTTGTTTAACAAACTTTTACTTGTAGTCAGTTTGTAAAGCTTAAATGATATTTATATCCTTCATTATTATTACCAGTGATGAAGAAGGGTGTTTTAAATTTAAGCCTGACATTTCGTGCCAGAAATCTAAAAATAATAATAAGTAAATTTTTCTAAGTGCTAAAAATATTTTAGAACCCTAGAGTATAAAACAACTCCAGAGAATATTGTCGCTGAAACATAATACACAAATATCACTCAATCACTTACGATGTCATATAATCCTGCCCCAAATTAAAACACATTTGTTAGTTGTAAGTAATCAACATGCTTTTTCCATTTTTAATGTGCTCTAGTGTGTAACAGATACATATATTTTTACAGCATTGTTTGGAATGATGAAGCATGTGTTGAAAAAAAAACAAATTAACGAATGTGCTTCTGCTTGTTGAACTGCATAACGTATGAGTAATATTTAGCTGTAAAAAATTACTTAATAGTCATACTCATACTTGAGGGAGAAAGGCATGATGCAGAAAAATATTAAAAAATATAAAAAAAAAATAAAAACTTGGAATTAAAAATATTTTTTTTAACTTTTATCTGTACACGTTAAGGTTGGTTAAAATTTTGGGCATAAAAAATCAAATGGTTTTGATAAGAATTTTAAAAAGGATTACTGTGATTGACATTTTGTATGTTGCTGTTTTTTTTTTTATTTATTTAGACGCTACAAATGCCATCAAAAAAATTTCTTACCCTTTAAGAATTTTATTATACAAAAAGTATTGTAGCTAACAGTTGACAACCTTGGTGATTTTATTTTATAGATTATGGCAATACACCTGGGACATTATCTGTAAATTGGCAGCCTTAAAAGTTTTGCTGGCAACAAACTCAGCCAAAAGTTATCTTAAAATTATCTTTATATAAACGTAAAATAATGTATATAAGACTAATACCAAAAAAATGATACCCTTTACAAACATAAACGAAAAAAATTATTTAAGCTAAATCTACGCTGAAATCTTAAAAAAGTTTTTTAAAGTTTGTAAAGTTAGTGTGAACTATTAAATAAAATTGAGTAATTTTTTGAATTTAGATTATGTTATCCAGCTCAAATCATCAAGGGGTTTTAAAAAATTTTCGGGTTAATATTTCTATCGGGGCATTGCTTTTTGCCTTTGGATTGATTCTTGAATTTCTATTGATATGTTTCTGGGTCATTTTTACTTTCACACATTTTTTTGATATCCCCACAGACGTTTTTCTATGTTTTACCCTCTTGCATTTTCTTGTTATTTCTTAATTCGTCCTTCTACTTCCTTTTCCTTTTATTTTCTTTCTTCTTCTTCTCCTTTGATTTTTTTTATTTTTCTCCTTTTTTTTTGTCTTCCTTCTTCTTCTTTTTTGTCTTATTCCTTCTTTGATGTTTTTTCTTTTTTCTGCTTCCTTCGCTCTTATATCTCATTTTGTTGCCTTTTTTTTATTTTATTTTTTATATTTTGTCTCTTTTTTTATTTTTCTTTTGTCTTTCTTATTCTTTTTCTTTTCTTTTTTTATTTCCTTATCTACCTTCCTTCATTTTTCTCTCTACTCTCTTCTTTCTCATATATTATTTTTTTTCTTTATGATTTCTTAATTATTTTTATTTGTTCTTTGTTCTTTTTCCTTTCTTTTTTATTCTTTCTTCTTTCTTCTTTCTTCCTTCTTTTTTTTCTTTCTATTTTCTAATTTATTCTTTTTGTTTTTTTTTATTTCTTTTTTCTTCTTTCTAATTTCTTATTTATTTTTTCTCTCTTTTTTCTTCTTTCTTTTTTTTTCTTCCTCTATTTTTCTTCTTTCTTTTTTATCCTTTCTTATTTCTTCTTTTTTCTTTTTTCTTTTTACTTTCATCTTTCTTTTTTCTTTTTTCTTCTTTCTTCTTTCTTCTTTCTTCTTTCTTCTTTCTTCTTTCTTCTTTCTTCTTTCTTCTTTCTTCTTTCTTCTTTCTTCTTTCTTCTTTCTTCTATCTTCTTTCTTCTTTCTTTTTTCTTCTTTCTTCTTTCTCCTTTCTTATTTTTTCTCTCTTCTTTCTTCTTTATTTTTCTTTTTTCTTCTTTCTTCTTTTTTTCCTTCTTTTTTACTTTCTTATTTCTTGGTTTCCTTATACTCTTTTTCTATATATTCTATTTTTTCCTCTTTCTTCTCTTTTATCCCCTTTTTTGTTCTCTTTTCTTTCTTTATTCATTTTTTCCTAATTTTTTTCATTTTTTTTCTTAAGTTTTTTTTTACTTTCATATTTCCTTACTCCTACTTTTTTGTTGCCTTATAATGATTGCCACATGGTGCGAATCGTTTTTGCTTTCAGAGAATTGAGTTCTAATTATTCTACCATGTTTTTTTTTCTTGCACCTAAAAACTTTTGATCTGAAGATAAGATTTCGTTACTCGACTCAAAATGTAAAAAGTAAGGATCGCCTTGAGGCATTTATGTTAAACCAATAAAAAAATTTTTTTTACAAAATACATTTCCCGATGTAAAATTAAAAGGCAAAATTAAAGGAAACCAGTAAAAAAAGCATTTTAAGCTTTAAAGCAGCACTGAAACTAGGATTGTTGAAAGTAATGTCTGCAAACAATTAATAACAAAAAATTTATTTCCAAGCTTTACAAAGAAATCTTCGGTATTAGTTCTATCGTAATGAGTCAGTTCAAATAGGGTTTTTATCAGTGCCATATATGTATAATGGTACCAGCTACTTATATTTCATTTTTGTGTTAATGTTTCTCTTTTTCCCCCTTTGAAAACGAAAGTTACAACAAAAAAGTTTTTTTTTTTAAATTTTCAATTATTTTTAATGTTAAAAAGTTTTGCGTATCAAATTCATGAGCTGCTATATTTAAATGTGTTTAGATGGACACGCGAATATCACTCATTAAACTAAAAGGTCACGTTGGCCTGTAATAATTTAAAGTAAATGTTACGGTAATAAAAAAATATCAAATAAACAAAAACATAAAACCTCCTTAACAAAACAACAAAAAAAGAGATGAATAATAATGTAACAAAGAAAAATAAAAATTTGGAAGAAAAAAAATTATAAAAACAAGTCGTTAGTTTTTTTATTACAACATATTTTTTTACTGTTGAAATTAAGCCTTTTGCTCCTATTTTTTTTAGCAAATTTACATTTACAATTTTAAATTTACAGTTTTTTATATTTAACCTTCATAAGGTCCTCAAAATTACTTACGTTAACGTTCTTTGGGTCAAATTTGACCCAAAGAGAAAATTTCATATATAGGTAAAAATTTTCTTGTTTTATGTGTGTTATTAAAGTCTACATATCATTTCTAGCTATTTTTAGTACATGTCAGGTATATTTTTATAAAAATTTTAGGCAAACATTTGAGTACCTTAAATATATAAAAGTATGCACTTCAAATTTTCGAATATTTCTTGTGGTAATAAATTTTTACATACAGTTCCTACTAAAGTTATCTGTTTGTCCAGTAATTTTCGCCCCATGTCAATGATATAAAAAAAATGTCCGCAGTCATATTATGGCCTTTCAGACGAACTGTCAAATCAAAAACTACACGCATACCTTGTTTTTTTCAGGTATATCTCCTTTTTTGCCTGTATACGGTTGAAAATTTTAGGCATAACTTGTAGCACGATCGCAAAGTACCCAACATTTTGTACCATATTTAGCTGGTTTCGATGGTATGTATTAATGTAGTGGACATCTTCCTCTAAATACGACTAGCTGCTCATCAATAGTAACACTTTGAGATGGATTGTAAAGGTTTTTTTGATATGTCAATCCGTTGATTCCACAATTCACAAATTGGTGCAAACTTATTTAAAATTCCTCATTCACTGCGAGTATCCCTGAAGTCAAATATTATTACTCTTGAAAAAGTTTTAAATCTTTTTAATGTCATGATTTCCCTAAAGATTGATCTACCTTTCTTAGAATCCCACAAACTTTCCGAAATTTCATTATTTCATCTGTACACTTCAGGTAACAAAAGTGTTTTAATAAATGCAAAAAATTCTGTGTCATCAACATCAGCCCGATCATTAACATAAGCACGTTTACCTGCATTATTGGTATATTTCAAAATTACGTTTATTACGGGAGGTGGGAAAAATAACTGAAAACTGGAAATCTTTTCCTTTGTTATTCTTGAACAAGAATATCGGGTGAAGCCCAGTAACGTGCTGACAATGTTTTTGTTCGGACTCTTCCATATCTTTTTATAAAAAGTTCCTTGAAATATTTTATTTACCATATTTTAATATCATCGCCTGAGAAGGCACAATCTCACTTTCATTCTCACTAGAACTCTCAGATAGCTCGGGATATTTCAGTTGATCTTCACTTTCTACACAAATTTCTTCTTTGTCTGACGAAGCATTTTTATCCATTCTTCTGTATACAAGAAAAAACAGAGACCACAATTTCAAATTTTGAAACGTTTTATTTTATTTGTCCCGTGTTTATTTGTTGAACGATAACTATTGCAGCGTAATCAAACAACAACAAAAGCAACAGCAAAAGTAAAAAAATATACCGGTGATCCCCCGTTTTCATTACTACTAGTGTAATGAGAGCACAAGAGACAGATACATTATAATTTAGTGGTGCCAAAGCTCAATATATAAGAAAATTAAAATTAATTGGTACTAAAGCTTAATTATGTCACACAATGTCCTGTTTAGCAATGCAGAAACTAAAGCTTTTTACTCTAGGTCAAATTTGACCCGAAGACCTTAAGTGTAAAAAATTAAATAAATATTTTTTTTGCAAAAATATTCCTTTAAAAACCTCTAATAGCTGTTTAGATTTGTAAATAAATAAAAGTCATAAAATATCAAAAAATAAATGCTGTAATCTTCAGAAAAAAAAACATTTTTTCCTCAAATGGGTCAAAATTGACCCAAAGACCTTATAAAGGTTAAGGCAGTTTTGTAAGCTCCTGACCAATAACAAAACAAGGAAGATGAATAGAACCACTGCTTTAATTTAGCTCTTACGTAAATCTTTATCTTTTCCGCTTTTTTAACTTTTATTAAAATAACTTTGTTGAAGAAAGTTTTTGCTGAAATGTTTTCTTCCAACATCCTTGTATTAGAAGAAAGTTATATAAAATTTAAATGCAGATAATTAAGGTTTGCATACTTATCACTTGTTTACCCGCTTTAAATTCAACAACAGTCCAAAATAATATATAAAAATTTGTTTAAAAATTGTATATGAATTCTAAACAAGCTGCTTTAAAAGACGCTCCTTTAAGAAATTTGTGCAATTTTTAAGAAATTAATACATTAACCAATCATTGATTAAAAATACATTAATTAATTTTAACTAAACACCCATTTATCACAAGCAACCAAAAAATGCTATCGAAAATAACTTTTCTTTTGTCTATGACTAAGAATCATATAAATAATTAATAATTTTCTACTTTTTCCAAATAAATTACAAAACGAAATATAAACAAGTGACTTCACGCAATATGGCCAAGATGATGTCACAAGACATATGTTTGTCTACATGCGAAGCTTGTTTACCTTAAGTGTGTTTGTTGTTCTTAAATTGTTGTTACGTTTCTTAAATAATTCATTAATTTTGCGCATATAATGCGAGAACAGGGAGCGGTTATGTTTAAAATGAATTATGTTAACAAACGGACATTTAATATAAATTGTATAAACAAAAATTAGCAGAGAAGTTTTGAAAGAAAAAAAACGTTTTTATTGTCAAGGGGAAAATTGGGTACAACATTGAAGATACATTTTCTCAAATTATGTATTATTTTTCTAAAGGTTAACATTTAATTGACTAGTTAATTAGTTAAGAAAAACGATTTTTTACTTAAAACAGCATTTGTAAATTAAGAAATAAAAAATTGGAAATTCCTAAAAAATAAAAAATTGTTAATCGACTCTTCTTAAAATATTTATATGGCTTCTGCTGCCTTTGAAATTTCCCATTATTTGAGAAGCGTATTTACATCTGGGTACCAAAGTGAATAAAATAATACAAAGCAGTAAGAAAAACAAAATATAAATGAAAAGAAATGAATTAAGAAAAACGATCTAAGCAAAGATCAAAGAAAAAATCATTGTTGCACGAATAACGCGCAAACACCAAAACCTGGTAGAAGCTACCTTTTTTTAATCCAGTCATCCATACCCTCAGTCCATAATCAAAGACTTCAATAAGTCAATCTAAGTTGTGCTCTCCAGCTACCTCTGTCGGCGGATCTGCGGTTTTTCTCAGTGGAACACGAAGTGTTTTACAGTCTCTGTTACGCCCTTATCCCCGCAAAGCCTGCAGGAGTCTATAGAATTCCTATCTAAATTTACTGGTCATATAACTTAAAACGCAGTGGAGTGTAAGCCGCAATTATTTTTTCAAAATCCCTTGCTATCCCTTTACATCCAGCTTGAACCATAAAAGCCTTGATACCTCGCAATCAGCCCTGTCCATCCACCCGCTTTGTCTATGCCCCATATCTCTGGTAAACCATATTAAAAATGTATTGGTGGACTTACCGGTTTACTTCTTAGCTAAATATTCTGAGCCCCACCCTTCCTTACAAATACATCAGCAAGTTAATTACCGCCAACGTCACAGTGATTCGGCACCTGGAAGAGCCGAGCCATGCTTGTCGCCATAGTTACCCTGAAGGCCTGTTTGTGGTCGTCCTTAAACTTAGACTTTATGTAATATCCCTCTAGAACCTTAAGCTTAGCCTGACTGTAGACACAGGTTGTTGCCTCTCCTTTACCTTCTTCATACATCTTTACAAGATCCGCGGCCCTAATCATCTCCAAAATTTCAGAATGAAAAACATTGCGTTCGTCCGCAACTCTGTATGAGACGTAAAATCCACTATTCAATATATAACCACAGGTCACCATTTTGGCACAAAAAATGTTTTGAAACTGGCACGATGCCTATTTTCTGTGCTGACCGGTTAATTTTTTTTTATAATTCCTCGCAGAATAAGCAATTGGACTGCAACAGACTCGGATATTTCTGGAATTTTGTAAAACTTTGCATATATGTAGGTCCATTTTTATGCTGCTGACTAGTGTGCTAAACGCAAATATTATCGGTCTATGTTTTGCATAATGCGCAGGGTATAATGTGGTTGGGATTAAATGACTATAACTTTCTTACTTGTTAACTACTGAAGAAGGTTAGTTACCCATCCGAATGTAATGGTGGAGCTTAATTTGTTGGTTAATTTTTTGCCTCAATTTTTAAAGCATTTTATAGAAAAAATGTGGAAAAAATTAAATAAATAAAGCGACCACAAACCCCAATTAAAGACTTATTGCCCAACACTTAGTTTTTTGTCTCACTTTTTTGAGGATCTTAAGAAAAATATTAGAAAAAAAATAAATAAATGAACCCATTACAAACCCCAATTAAAAAGCAATTGCTTAACACTTATTTACTCAAACAAAAAATGCCTTAAACTTTTAAAAGCAAACATTTAAAAAAATCAAATATTATTTTGTTTTTGTTCTAAATTAACATTGTCAACAATATAAAAGGATTACAAGGATAAATAGACATTTTGTTTTTATTTGCATAAAATAAATGACAAAAATCTATTTTGTTGGTTCGGTTTTTATTTGTATTTATCTTTGATGGATTTTTTCATTTACAAAAAGCAACAAAGATTTTAAACATTTTTTTGCGCTTTCATACCCTTTATGTCTTCAGTCTTATACAGTTTTAAGCGGAAAACAGTAATGTAAATATATGGCTCGTTTGCCAGAACAACGTCATAACTCAAAAAAAATTTTTTGGAGTTAGCGATTCATAACTATTGGCTATGTTTTTTTTTCTTAATTTTGTATAAATTTCATTTTCTAATTGTTGTTTTTTTTAATTTAAAGGGATACTAAAAATGATGCCTGTTTTTTTTAGTAGATGTGAGCAAATCAAAAATTTAAACGCGCTTGTATCGAAATGATTGTTTTGGGTTGTTTTGGTAAAAGAGTCTTAATTTTTTTCCTGGTGGCAATGAAGTTGAAGAACTTGAGATGAAGGAGTTATGAAGCTGTACAATTAAGGTGTGCACGAGTGAAAATCTTAATTAAAATCAAGTTTATTTAAAAACCTATTATTTTATTTATTTTAAGGTGGAACGTGTTTAGGTCTCTAGTTTTAAGTTTTGGGAGCTTTCAATATACAGAGTGTCCACCGGACGGGTATATCACTTTTTTTTTTGCCGTTATTTTGATGAACATTAGTCTTGACAGTTTAATGAAAAAATGTGTTCAAAACAAAGTATACCTTGCCGGCAGACACCCTGTATTTTTCTAATATTAAGGTCTTATAAGTTGCGCCATATTATACAATTTTATATAAAGTTCAAAACAAAGCGCATATTGAACGGCTTTTCCAATTTCTGCCGTTTTAAGGATTTTCTTTTAGATTAAGAACAATTTAATCATTAAAATTTATATTTCTATACTCATTTAAATGAATCGTGTTAAAATTGCGTTAGAGTTTTGTGCAGGTTTTGGACTTTGTGCTTTAAAAAAGTATTAAGCATACATTTCTTATCCCAATAAGACGCAGCTTGAATCCTGGTTTACATGGTAGCTTGACTTGTATCGACCGTTTGAACCCATACCTGGGCTGATACCTGGAGTATTAAATTTAATTCTTAACCGAGAGATATCTTATTTGGTCATTCGACCCGCACCAAGAAATTTTTCCCCCCGGGCAGCTTAAGAAGGACATCGCAAAGAGGATGAAAATATTCTCCCTCGTTTTCCTCTTCCTACACCAACACCAGTGCTCACTTTTTTAGAAGGTAAAAGCTAAAAAATATTAATCTTTTGGCAGTCTTGAAGTAAATTGCTGGCGCAGTTTTTGCAGATAGGGCTTGTAAAAATGTTAAAATAATTTATGCACTTAAAAATTAACTTCCTCTTGCGCCATTTTTAAAGCCTCCTTTTCAATTTTTGTCGTAATGATGACCATATTCAATAACATATAATGCTTGAAATGTTTGAGAGAAAAAAACTTAAATAAATATTTGGACAAATTTGCGTAGACGGAGAATATGGGTTTCATACGATACAAAAGCTGTATGAACAATACGCCGACATTGATGTAGTGTAGCGCGTAATAGTTTAAAGTCTGCGATAGCCCGCACAAATTTTGCAAATGAATGCAGGTGCTCCTGTGAAAAAGGTGAGAAAAGACACAAAAGCGACGACCGAAACTCCGATTAAAAGACCAAGTGCAAGAAAACCTCTACAAGCACCGAAGTGCTTGGAAATCCATTTTAAGTTCTGCCATTGACCCACCTGGATTGTTATGAATGGCCAAGTAAGTAAGTTTGCCTAAGTGATAATATCAAAAGTATATCAGAGCAATATGCGGATGTAGCTTTTACATCCTGTGTAATCAAGGATTTAAAATTGGGCCTGATGTTTGCCTCTCTCTTAAGGTACCTCATAAAATGAAAGTATAAAAATATCTTTTTAAATGACCGGTCCATTAAAAATAAGTTAGATCGCTATATTCGGCTGTGCCAAATCTTATATACTCTTCACATTGGTTGTTTTATATACCCCCCCATCTGATCTGGCCGAGTTATTTCGTGCTGCAAATATTGTAATAAAAATATTTTGTGCCGGCTTTAAAGTCAAAAGCTCTCCTAGTTTATGAAATAGAAAACTTTGAAAAATTTTAACGTTTGTTTGAATAAGAGAAATACCAATAAGAAGGTTTAAGATCGAGAATTTTAACAGTTTTCAACATTATTCGTATTAAAAGGTTAATGAAAGTCTTTCATTAATATGGCGGGAACCCCTTCCCCTGCTACGATTCAAATAATTTGTTTTTAAAAAATCAAGGCCTTATTGTCCAATTACTTCTTGTACAACATGTGAAGTCGATTGCTGTTATGTTTCCTTGATAAAACGTGTCAAAAATATCATAAAAATTGTTTATTTGTACAAAAGCCGCCCTTTCCCCTGCTTTATCCCAAAAACTATTTTTTCTTTTTATTTTTAAAGTAGGTTTTATTGTCCAGCATCTATTTGTAGAACATTTGAAGCCGAAAACTGTTACATTTTTTGAGAAATATCGTATCGAAAAAATGTTAAGTTTGTGTGGGGCTAAGCGTTTCCCTGCTTCTATTTAAAAAATTTTTTTCTCCCAAAATGTAGGTCTAATTGTTCAACTACTTTTTGTAGAAAATTTGAAGTCGATAGTTGTTATAGTTTTTGAGATATAACGTATCGAAAATTTTATAAAAAATTGTTTATTTGTAAGGGGGAAAACTCCTTCCTTTGCTTCTATCCAAACTTTTCTTTTCAAAATGAAGGTTTTATTTTTGAATTACTTTTTGTAAAATATTTGAAGTCGATTGCGCTTTTGATTTCCGAGATATAACGTATTGAAAATGTCATAAAAATTGTTAATTTTCATGGGAGCTACATTTTCCTCTGCTGCTATCGAAAAAAACCTTTTTCCAGAATGTGGGTCTAATTGTCCAATTATTTTTGCAAAACATTATAGCTCTATAGCTGTTATGGTTTCTTATATTAGCGCATTAAATATTTCTCAAAATTTTAGCAATTTAAGGGGAAAAACAACTTCCCCTGACCTTATCTGAAAAAAAAATTTCCTAATTTAGGTCTCTATCTTCGAAGTATCCGTGCCAAGTTTTGTGGCACGGATTCAAATCGAATGCGGTAATTTTCCCCCAGTTTTTGCTACCATGCTAATACAATTACATAAATATGAAAACATGTACGTAAACATACAAAAACAAATGGATGTTTGATGAACGTTTTGGGAGTTGTTGTTATTTTTATTTTAAGTATCATAATATGTTTAGTTGAACATATTGTCTGTAATACGAGTATACAAAACAACGATGCGTATAATAATTATGATGACTTTTCGGTTGATGATAATGAACTTGTAGTTAATAATGTTAATGTCTTTAAGCATAATAATGACTAAGTAAATGGTTTTATGTATTTATTTTAATTTTTGCAATTTTATTTATTCATAATGTTTTTGTTATATTCCTGTGTAAGTAAATATGAGTGTGTGTGTGTGTGTCCGTGTGTTTGTTTTCTTAAATAATTATTTTTCTCAAATAAGAGAAGAAGAGAAAAAGCGTTCATATATTTACTGGCTGCTTTTGTTTCTTTATTGTTGGAAAAAATCGTTTTCCTAAATTGTCTTCAGTTGATTTAAACTAATTGTAACGGTTAAATGTGTCTGTTTCTTAAAAGCGGTAGAATTTGAGTTTTGCTTTAAGAAGTATGTATTTGGTTAAAATGTGTTGGCTTAAGTAAATAAATATGATGTGTTATTTAAAGGGTGCTTAAAGGAAAGCAACAAGTTATAAAAATGTGGCATTAAGTGTGAATGTTAAATATAAAAAATCGTTATTTAAAAAACATTTTTTAAATATTTATAAAATCAAAGTGGTTAAGTATTAAAGTTGTCTTTTACCTAAATTTTTGAAATTTATGCAACATTTGAATAAAAAAATATATAAAAATTAGCTTAGATATAAATTTTATAAAAAGCTACGTATGCACGTAGATCGCACATTATTAAAAACAATAAATAAATTGCAATATGGCATAACAAACACCTCTATAATTTTAATAATTTGCTTAAAGAAATTGCACATCTATAAGGTGAATTTAAAATAAATGCGAAATAAAACACAAAATAAACCGAAAACATTTGTTTAAAAACCAAAATTAAATATAAACAAAAATTTTAATAAAAAAAAATGTGAAATTTGAACCGAAATTTTTGCCTTTATTTTTATAAGAAATGTTTGATCTTAAAAAAGTAATTAAAAGAAAAATATCTTTATAGCTTGAAAAAATGACCAACTAAATTAAAAATTTTTTGGCTCTGTCTCGTTCTATTTTTTACATTGTGGCAATGCAATTAGGAGCTTAATTTGTGAAATGACCCAAAACAATAAAAGCACAAGGCGTTGTTGCAACCTGGACATGCTCCTTTAGTAAGTTTTTTATACCAAGTGAACAACAGTATCCACAGCAACAACACTTTTCTTGTTCTACTAGCAAGTGATCTTCATTGTTTTTGGGTGCCTATGATCAGCGTTGCCAGAACGATGATTTGATCATATTTTTGATGGTTTTTTTCAAAAATATGATTTGATGATTTTCTTTCTCAAATCATGATATTTTATATATAAAAACTATGACTTTTTATATTGAGCTATTTAAAGCTACGTGAAAATGCATAATTTATTTAAATATTTTATCAGTAAATTTAAAAAAAACAGGATTTGCTGCAGCTTGTCATTTATTGCTTTTACTTTTACTTAACATATCGTTTGGTCAATATTTCAAGGCTGTATGTAATATTTTTTTAAGCTTAGTGTCAATGTCAGAATATGCGCGGCTTTAAGTGTTGATCGAGAGGCTGTAGAGTACATCTGGCTTGTACAAGCAACAAGGTCTCATAGTTATATGTCACAAAGTGTACAAATGTTCAGCATCAAAGTTGTTTGAACACCAGAATGTTTGAGCGTTATATATCCACTGGACCTTGGTGGTGGGTATATAATTTGCTTGTTTTAATATTTAAAACAAAATTAAAAATTACACCTTTTCTAACACCAATCAAACGAAAGTCACCTGAAAGTCGACATAACGATGTTTGTCTGGCCATTCGGCTGTCTGGATACCGATGTAATCTTTTTAATTCAACTAATAAAGATAAATTTAACATGTAGAAAATTTAAGAATTTTGTATGTAATTTACATACCATTTGAAAGCACTTTAAATACTTACGTTTAAAAAAAAAAATTTTGAAGCCAGCATATGGTATTTGTATGATAAGATTTAATTATAACCCTGATTTGGAAAATAAAGACTTTTTTACAAAACGAAGAAGTCTATCTATGAATATTTGCTGTAACTGTAACTGCAACTGTAATGTAGGCAAATACTAAAATGATTTGGTTTAAAAGATTACTCTCTAAAAAACTCTCATGACTTGGCTCTTAAAAATTTATAGATAGAAAAATTCCTTCTTTGCTTGGTTTATTGAAAAACTTATTTAAAATTTAGATGACGAGTTAAGAAAGCTTTGCAATTTTCGTTTGTCAACTGTAAGGATCATCTAGCAGCTCTAGATAACCTCATTTATAAAGAATTTTGGTAAAAGTTTTAGAACTTATTTACGCTGTGCATCAATTTGAAAAATTAGTTTTTATACATATAAACTCAATCGTTATTACATTTTTGTCTACAAAATTAAATTTTTTAATAAAAACAATGTGATTTTTTTCCTTAAAATATGGTTTTATTTTTACCAAATGATGATTTTTTTCTCAAAGCTTCTGGCAACGCTGCTTATGATTTTTTCATCCCTGGCAGCGTGACACTTTTATTTATTTTCTTACTTATTTCGTTTGAAAATCTTACCATCAACAAGAGGTACCACAAAGCCTTTCAACAATATTTTTTATATTCCGTATACATAACCCTCGAGTTTACTACACTAAGCATAAGTAAAAGATTTTTTTCTACTTTTTTTGTTCTTATTTGTTTTCTTTGAGTCATCTTTTTGATTTCTGTCATTGTCTGCAAGTGAAAGCACATGATAATTAGGAGCATACAAGACTTCTTTCAAATACATCATTTGAGCTGCCAAAATGGCATTGTAGTTAGTTTTAATTTAGAGTTTGATTTAGAGCTTAATATATTATTACTGAACAAAGGGATGTGACCTGCCATTCATGTCGTCAAACTCAGAGGGCATATAAGGTTTAATGTTAGTTCCGGGGGCAAATTCAGTTTCATCGGAATTCTGGACAATCCGGACATCTGGATATCTCACCTTCTTTCATGGCCTCTGAAATATGAACTGGGATAATTTATCTCCTGTTAGAATTGTATTGGGACTATATATATATATGTATATCAATTTTACAAATTAAGCTATTTTTAACCTTCTGTTACCAAAAAAAAACACCAGTGACTACTTTTGTTAAATAAACCAAATACTTCTTTATATAAAATAAAAAAATTTTTGTAATTTTCATTTCTTTTGTAGGAGTTTTGAACAAAATATCAAACATTTTATGTATTATACCGATGTTGTCAAATTGTTTTGGAGGGAAAACTAATAGGGGTCGGTTGTGCACTTTATGTATCTAAGACCGACTTTGGGGAAGCTATGAAAATTTTTACATAATTTTTGTATATTTTGTATGGCAACCCCATTAGATGCTGGAGATAGGGTGTAAGTATGTTCTAGGAATACGTTTAAAAAGGAAAACTAATGGGGGCCTGTGATAAGTTTTTTTCCTTTAGGGGCTATATCGGAAAATTTTAAGCGGTTTTTACCGTAATTTTATCAAGCTTTGTATGGCAACCCTGTTAGGGTCTTGAGGTAGGGGGTAAGTATATTCCACAGAAATGTTTGGGAGAAAAAATTATTTTCGGTCGGTCTTACATTGATCTTTCTATAAAGACCCTGGAAGCTGTGAAAGTGATTAAAAAATTAAAAACAAATAAATAAAATAAATGGAAGCTCGGTTAGGGGCGCAGCTAGGGTGTAAGCATTTTTCATAAAAATTTTTATAAAAAAATAATTCGTCGGTTTTACATTTTACCCATGTAGTGGCAACTCCAGGGCAGTTTTAAAGGTTTTTATGTAAAAAATTGCTCGGTCAGTTTTTATCCGACTTTGCTGGATTTCAGCAGCACTTTTTTCGCAGATATTTTGAATAATTTGATACCATTGACGAATCTATGCAACATTGCGGGGCTTAAAAAGCTAATTTTAGCCATAACACGGATAGACGGACAGATAGGCATCGCTAAGTCGACTTTTCTATCTATTAGGACCAAGAAAATATATACTTTATGGGGTCGCAGAAATTGCAAACGGAATGACAATATTATATATATGTATATCCTTATCACTTATATTAAGAATGTAATTATAAAGAAATTAAAATTTAATTGTTTTTAGATTTAAAATGTCTCCCTTTGAAAGAGCACACAATGAAGAATTCAGTTTTTAGTCTCTAAGTCGTTAGGCTTTGGTTTGATTCAGAGCGGAAACTGTTTTATGTTAATACTGTAACGAAATAGTCTCCGTAAAAAAAATCTAAAATTAAATAAATAAAAATGGTATATAATATTATAAAAATGGCCAAAAATTTTTAGAAAATTTAAATTAAATTGTAGTTAAGAAAATAATTTTCGATTAAATTAAATTTTTGATAAAAATTACTGAAGTTTTTAACAAAAAAAATATAAATTTAATATTACTAAAACTTACAAGTTCCCATATGGGGCGTACTTCGAGATAATACTTTTTCGTCAAAGAAAATAATTCAAAAAAATTCTTTGTCAATCAGTCTATAACATTGCATGGTTGAGAGAAAGTAACCTTAAGTTCAAAATTTTTCTTTTGATTTTGATTTCAACGTTATTCGTTATCAAGTGAGTTGTTGTGGTGTTGGGTATAACCAAACTTTGAAAAGATGTAAATTGATTTTTTTTTGTTTGTTATAATATTATGCTGTATTTATATTTGAGCCATTTTTTTGTGTCAGTATTTTACAAAAATATTCAAATCAGTTTACTATAAGGTGGCACAAAGTATGTCACCTGATATTTTTTATTTGCGACTTATTTAAAAAAGAAAATATAATAATTTTTTGTTTATGTTTATTACATGTCATAACGATTTATATTTTAAAGACGTATTTTTGTATATGTTTAATGTAAGTGGAACTGACTTTTACTTAAACTCGTTTGTGGCATCTTCTGTTTAGGTGAAGACCGTTGCGCCTCCTTCTTTATTTCTTTTTATACCCTTCACATAGTGATAAGGGTATATATCACTTTGTCATTCCATTTGTATTTTCTTTATTATCCATTTGCGACCCCATGAATTATATATATTCTGGATCCTTATAAATAGGGAAGTTGATATAGCCATGTCCGTCTGTCCGTCTGTTGAAATCAAGTTTCCGGAGTCAAATAAAAAGATACAGACCAGTTAATGGTGTCAAACTGTTAGAAATATCCTGGAGACAACCGCTATTTAAAATCAGCAAAATCGGTTCACTATTGACCGAGATATAACCGAAAACCCAGAGTAACCCATTTTTTTTAGAACAAAACCCGTGCATATATCCCTATATATCTCAGTAAGTATAGTCACTCTTGCCACAAAACTTGGCACGGATACTTCTAAAGAAGGGACCTTAATAATGGAAAAAGTTTTTTCAGATAGCACCAGGGGAAGGGTTATTTTTCCTACAATTGCACAAATTTGGTGAAATATTTTATGCGCTATATCTCGTAAACTATAACAGCTATCGACTTAAAATGCTCGACAAAAAGTAATTGGGCAAGAAGGCCTACGCTATAAAGAAAAAATTTTTTGAGTGGGGGCAAAAAAAGGGGTAGCTCCCATACAAATTAACAATTTTTATGAAATATTCGATACGCTACTTCTGGAAAACTATTACAGCTATCGACTTCGAATATTCTACAAAAAGTAATAATCAAATAATTCATACATTTTGGAGAAAAAGCTGGAGAAGAGCAGGGGGACTAGAGCATTTAATAAGTTTTATTAACCTTTAAATATGAATAATGTCGAAAACTTTTAAAACCCTCGACCTCAAATCTTCTTCATATTTTTCTATTATTCATACGAACGTTAAAATTTTGTATATTTTTCTATGGACTTTAAAACTCGCACAAGGTTTTTTATTATATTATTTGCAGTACAAAATTACTCGGCTGGGTATATTTAAAGACCAATGTGAAGGGTATATAAGATTCGGCACAGCCGAATATAGCGCTCTTACTTGTTTATTTTAATATCAGTTTGATTAGATTTTCTTCAATCTGTTGCTTAAACTTAAACTTTTGTATAATTAAGATGAAACAAGTAACTGTCAGTTACAGATGTTTTTGATAAAAGTTTAGATTGTTTTTGCTGGCATAAAATTAATGACAAGTTCACATTAACACTGCTATTGTTGCAGATAAAAAAATTGCGTTAAATTGCAAATTCGAAATTTTATTGTGACCGATGGGACTATTTTACTTATAAATTAAACTACTTAAAGTTTAAATTTAAAAGAAATATGACTTCCCAGGATGGTATGTTTTAAAGCATTAAGTAGTAAGTAGACACTGCTCACAATGAAATCAAATCTAAATTTTAGAGAATTTTAACCTTAAAATTTAAACGATTGTTTAAAATGTTGTTAATCGTATTGGATCCTTTTTTTTGTACAATGAACTATTTTTGCTTAAGAAAAATCCTTTTTGAAAATGTGATGGGGGTGACTTTTTTCGCCAAATTTTAAATTATTTCTCTAAGAACAAAAAATTGTATGAGCGATTACAAAAATGCATTTGAATACGTTGCTGTCATCACATAAGCCATAGCAGGATACCAACCACATCATCAAAAATGACTATATTGATGAAATTACTACTCCTACGTAATTACAGGACGTGTGTTGCCGAAAAGGCTTAAATAAAGTTCTGGCAGTATATAAATAAATAATGTAACATTGGCTTTAATTTTTAGTTAGTCGATGACTACACATGAACTTTTTATGCCAGCAACATGTATAATCTTAAGATTGTCTAGCTTAAGCGTTAAAGCAAAGATCTAAAAAAAGGTACAATTTTTTAAAGTATTTTTTCAGTAGCCTTAAACTGTCAAAAGGTTCTTTTTGACAACAATTTTTTCGTTTTAGGTAGATAAATCAACTCAAGGCACGATACCATTAAGATAAGAATTAAATGAAACAAAAAATTGTAAAATAAATTTTTCTTTCTTCCTATTAATCAATATTCCCCTTGCAGGACATTTTGTTTCGCTTTTAGTTTTTTTGTGAAAAAATATTTAAACTGATCAAAGCTATTAAATACATGGAAATGTATCTCTTTATGTTGTCTTAAATTTTTTTAAGCACCGATTTTGCTTTATAAATCTGTTTGCATATAATTTTAAAAAATTTTTTTTTAAAAAAGTGTACAGTATTTTACTATCTTAAAAACTCTTCAAACATAATAGATATTTTCGCAAAAATTAATAAAATAAATGAAATTTTCTGGTAATCCAGCATCTTAAAATTCCCGTTAACACTATTTTCCAAATAATGTTTTTAGGTCTGCGTATGTGTGTGTGTGTGCTTGATTATTATTTCAGTTGTTGTTATTTTAATTTTTTAGGCTTTGATTTTCTGTTCTAATGTCATCTAGTTAAATTTGGTTTGTTTGTTGGCATTACAATAAAAACAATTTATGTAAATAAACACGTGGCACAACAACAAAAAAATAATTTTTTAATTTGAACTTGTTTTTATTATACCCTTCACATGGTGATAAGAGTATATAGCAGTTTTTCATTCGGTTTGTAATTTCTAAAATACTCACTTTGGACCCCATAAGGTATTTTTATTCTGTATCCTAATAGATAGGGAAGTCGATATAGCCATGCCCATCTCCCCGCCTGTCCATTTGTGTGTCTGTTGAAATCAAATTTCCGGAGTCAAATAAAGTCGCATGGAAAGCGTTTTGACATAAAACAATTAGAAATATTCCTGAAATAATCGTTGTTTTAAATTAGCAAAATCGGTTTGTTATTGATCGAGATATAAATGAAACCCCCAAATAACCCATTTTTGTAGGACGAAATCGGTGCATATATCCCCAGAAAAACTAACATTGCTTTGTAATGAGTTAAAATCCAAAAAAACTCTTACTCATTAGCATTTAAACCCATTTTTTTAACATGGCAATGACATTGGAGGCATGTACTTACCATGTTCGCTTATAAAGAGGGAGTTTAATAAGTACTTACCATGCTCGCTTACAAAGAGGAACTTACATAAGTTATTACCTGACTTGCATTAAAATAACATTTTCCTGGGGATGTTTCGGGTAAAACTGGCATAAAATATTAAGTTAGAAAAAGTTAAGAAATTGTCAAACTGAAACTATCTGCCTTAATTTTGTATAAGATGTAACTCGTTATCTAACAACTGCTAAGAAATACAGAAGGTATGTAATAGAAGCTGAAAGTAAGAAATTTGTAATCGCTAATCACTTCCAAGTGTTTGTTGGATCTATATACAAATATCTCAGTCTATATAGTCTTGCCACAAAACTTGCCTCGGATACCTTGAAGATAGGGACCTAAATTAGAAAAAATTTTCTTTTTCAGAAACGATCAGAGAAAGTGGGGTTTCCCCTAGATCTGCACAAGTTTTGTGAAATATTTCATTTGCTTAATCTGAAAAAGTATAACAGATATAAAATTGAAATGTTCTGCAAGAAGTAATTGGACAATTAAACAAACCTACATTTTGGGAAAGAAGTTTTTTAGATGGGTGCTGGGAAAGTGGTAGCTCCCATACAAATTAACAGTTTTTATGGAATTTTCGATACTCTATATCTCGGAAATTATAGCAACTATCGACTTTAGATGTTCTACAAGAAGTAACTGGACAATAAGACCTTTTTTGGTTGGTTGGTTTTCGTGGTAGTTTGCTGCCCGCAAACTGTCAAGTAGAGTCTAAATGACTCCGTTTTGACAACACCACACCACTCGACAGGTGATAGGTACCCTTAAACCATGGTCCAAGGTAAAATGGAGTACTAGACCCACCCTGTCGCGTTGATCTATCTCGACAGGTCGTTCAGCCCGATTGCAGATATATAATCTAGGCTTTTCAGTACATGATAACCCAGGAATTTAAGCCTCTTCACAGCCATAGCAGGGCATTCGCAAAGAAGATGGAAAACTTATTCCTCCTTTTCCTTATTCTTGCAGCTGCGACAATGATCGTTGAACGTGAGGCTGAGTCGTTCTGCATGCCTTCCCAGCATCCAGTGACCCGTTAGCACCGCCAGAAACTTCGAAATTTCCGCACAATTCCGGTTCATAAGTTGCATAGTACGTCTGACAATAAGACCTACATTTTGGTGGAAAAAATTGTGTATGAGCAAGGGCTTGGGCATCTTCCATTCAAATGAAACATTTTTGTTAAATTTGCGACACGCTATATCTCGGAAACTGTAACAGCTATCGACTTCAAATGCTTAGCAAAAAGTAATTGGAAAATAAGACCTACATTTTGGAAAAACTTTTTTGGGTAGGAGCAGAGAAAAAATACTTAGATAGGAGTAGGGAGGGGGAACCGTCCACACAAATAAGCAACTTTTATTAAGCTTTAACACGAATAATGTCAAAAACTCTTTTAACTCTTGATCACAAGCCTTTTGCATGATATTTCTAATATACACGATAAAATTTTGTAAAGTTTTCTATTTCAAAAACTAGGAGAGCTATGGACTTAAAACCCACCACAAAGTTTTTTATTTAAAATATTTGCAGTGCGAAATAACTTGGCTAAATCATATGTCTGGGTCTTTAAAAAGATCAATATAAAGGGTATATAAGATTCGGCACAGCCAAAGATAGCGCTCTCACTTGTTTTTATTTTTCTTTTTAATTTCTTTTTCATTTATGGTTTATACTGTTGTCTACGGCTACATATTGATTGTAATGTTAACAATGTTATGCCCATAAGTACAGACGTATGTTTGTATGTTTTTGTAATAATGTTTGGTTGTTGTTTTTATAATAAACATTTTGGCTGAAGTATTAATATTACCCGATAGAAATCTATGTATTTAATGTAAATCTATCTACTAAACATATTAAATGTTTATTTTAATGTGTAATCAGTGACCAGATGTTGCGTATTTACCAACAGATTTGCTAATAATGATGATATTGATTGCGTAAATGAAGAAAAAAAATCAATTAATTTATTTTGTTGTTTTTTCTTATTTTTTTGGTTCATAAAAGTTAACAAAATTATGGCATGAGCATCTGAATTAATATATATTTATATTGCATAAAATTTAATCAAGTTAATAAGAAAATTTACGATACAATATCGAACTTGTCAGCATTTACAGCCGAATTTCGAAGAACAATGCGTCAATATTTTAGCTTCGAGGTAACAGGTCTTTACTAGATTTACGCTTGAAGTATTTCATGCATTTTTGAGCATTAAGGTCAAAAATAAAAAGTGGAAATATGGCATTCAATTTTTAACATCTCTATTATAACCTCAATAATTTTCATTTTAATATATACTTCTTTAACCCCAGTTATCTATGCTATTCCTTTTGTCTTAATTTTAATACTATGGTCCTTGCTTTGCATATATTTTCCCGTTATTTCCAGTTGACATACATATACATATATAAGTTGGTCCGTAGCAAATTCATTCCAATTTGTTGTGTCTTCTGCCAGATATTTTATTGCTCTCCGTATGTGACGTGCCTCTAAGGCTTTTGATTTTGTGAGGATCCTTACGGTTTTTAGTCATGGTTTTTCTGGGTGACGTGGATTGGTTCCTGTTCTGTTGAAAACAACAGGGTGATTATATAGATTGTATTTGTAACAAACACATGCAGTGTTTCCTTTAATGTCAACTAAGGAGCCGTTTTTTGTGGCCATGTTTTACGTTACGCAACAATAAACTATGGCCACCTGGACGATAGTGCAAAATATTTTGAACTTTGCTTTTAGAGATATGAGTCAAGTTTTTTTAACTCCTATTGAATCCATTCATCAGTTTGAATCGTGGAATGTAACATAGATCGTAATTTTTAAGTGTCTGATTTATCTATTAATAAGTGATGGAAAGTCCTACTCATTTACTAAAAATGGAAATAAGCTGTTGTATAAAAAATATTATATTTCATATTCGAAATATGTAAAAGAAAGCATTACTGACTGACTAACCGAACAATTAATCATTTTGACATCGAATCGCGTAAAGCTAGAGACCCAAAATTTGTACTACGGGTACCTCTCCCGATGTACAGATTAACCAAGGCGGGCGTTTTTTTTAAGGGGAGAACGGAAATTAGACACCTTCCTAACTCTATATAATAAAATTAAACTTTCTAAATAATTTATTCTGGGAAATTTGAATTTCAAATTCCAAAAAGGTAAGCAGGTTAAATCACTATATCTGAGTCTTGTTTGGCATCACTTTGTAACTTTACAGCCATTTAAAAGAAAAAATAAATAAAAATTATATTCGACAGGGCAAGGCACATTCAACAAGGTAAACTCAAGGCGAATTTAAAAAATTCGACCTCTGCATTTTCTTTTTGTGTTTAAGCGGTAGAGTGTCAGAAAAATTAAAAATTCCATATAAACTTAATTTTTATTTCGTATAAATGTCAAATTGATTTTAATCAGCTGGGTTCTTAATATTACCTGGTTGAATGTGTCTTGCGACAGGGCAAGAAAATTAAAAAACCTTTTTGTTTATTTTTTTGGATTTTTTTTCTTTTTAAACACTTTTTGAAACTTTTTGACTAATAAAGATAGAAACAGCTCCCAACACCATTGAGGACTTACACGCTTTTTGAACAAAAAAATACTTCTTCATGTTTTGAATAATTTTTCATTTGAGAATATGAGTCCAGAAATATAATATAAGGAAATATTTACTCTAATAGAGGTAGAAAGTCCACTAAGGTAACCTTCTCAAACTAATAGTATTTTTGTGGCCTCTTTTTGTATGGAATGGTCTTAAAAAAAATAAACACCTTTTTAAAGGTTTTGTTCCACTTAGGGTCAAAAAAGGCTAAACATTTTACTGTGGAAGTTTTTTGCATTTTTTTTAAGTTTTGCGTTTTGAACTGTGACAGAAAGTGCTATCAATCACTATTAAGGCCGAATGCCATGCAAATAGACCTAAAGTACTCTTTCCCATATTTGCTTTTTTTTATTTTTTTGGAATTATACGTCCATGGAGCTTTGACCTTTGACCCAGATTGAGGTCTGAAATTTCCACAGTGGATGAAAAATATTTTTATCACATTTAAAGTACTTTTTTTTATATTTTTGAGTTTATGACTTTAAAAAAAATTTTAAGACGATTGACCCAGATTGAGGTCCGAAGTCAGCAAAGTGGAATTTTTTTTTATTTTCTTACATATTTTGTACTTTTTGGATATTCGGACCAGATGAAAGTCGAAAGACCTACTTAGTTGTAGGCAAAAAGTGCCTTTTTTGAGGTTATGGGACTAGAAATATAAAGTTAAAGGTTGGAAGTCAATGGGTTGGTAAGAAGTACTTTTTATTTTTTGAATTAATTGAAACGGTTGGTCTGGAAATATGATATTAAGGACAAAAGACCTTTTGGGCATTTTTTGAGACTATTAGTCTAGGAAAATAAAATTAATCGTTATTGGCCCAGGTTGAGCTGAGATGTTAGAAAAGTGAAAAAAAGGGTTTTTTGAACTTTTTTTGTTACTTTTTATCACTAAAAAGTTAAGGATTCTGGTTACAGATTTGAATAAAAATCACGCACATTTTACTTTTTAGTGCTCATAGTTCTTTTTATCATTTATTACTTTGTTTTTAAAAAATAATAAAATGTGCCCCTACGAAGTAGTGGGTTAATTGCTAGTATATGTATATTTTTACCATAAACATTTCACCTCATGAAAATAATACATCACAAGTTGAAATTTTTTTTTTAATTTTTTGTTACGTAGATCATATGATCCCATATTTTAAAAAAAGTTTTTAATTATTTGTTTTCCAATTTAATCTCTTTTCTCAACCATAAAGATTATTTTTATATTTTACAAATGGTATTTTCTATTTCAACATTAATAAAGCGAGAAAAAAAATTAAAAAAAAAAATAAATAAAATATAACTTGAGAAACAACATGTGCTAAACGTTGCAATAAAATTCCAAATATTTATGTGTGAAATTTTGTTTTTTCTGCAAACACATGCACAAACTTGTGTCCATATTTAAGATAATATTTTGGGTAGACATTTGGCAATTAGTTGGTTATGGTTGAAATTACTTTTCTAATTAAAGCGAAATTTGTAAACTGTAAAATTTTTGGTTAATAGAATTAAATTGGTCTTTTTAAATGATCTCTTAAATACTTAAATGTGCAGCATCTTTCTAACGAAAGTTAACACGTAAGAGGTAATTTGGTCATTGTAAGTGATAGTGATTTGAAAAAATAAAATATAGTGATTTGAAAAGTCTAGAAAATTAAACAATTTGTATGATTTTGTTAGTTTGCTTTAGAACATATATTTTCATAAAACATTTGCCATTTTTTTTAAACCTAAAATGGCCTCAGTTGGCATTAAGCTTTTTTAATATCACTACTAAACTATTTTTCTAACAACAAAGACACTTACATATATGCGCATTATTGATGGTCTCTAAATTATTTAATTTTTTCTAAGAAACAATGCACAATAAAAAATATGAAAAAATTGGTCAATATATATGCGCAGTAACATATTTTTAATTGGAAATGTTATAACAATAAAATGTTGTCTAAGATAATCCTACTTTAGGAACGTGTATAGATTTTCTTCTGTTAAACGGTTTTTTAACAATGGCTTAAGGTCATAAAAAACACAACAGGTTTGCAGGAAGGACAAATAGACAGGCAGACGAATGGACACACACATACATACAGACAAACATTCCGCACCAATTTAAGCATTTAGTTAAAAGAAAAAAATATTTCAAATCACCTAACTTCAATTAAGTGTCATATAGAAATTTAATTTATAAATGTTTGTAGGTGAGAGTCAATAAGGGGATTTAGAATTAGATGCTTAATATCTTACAATTTTAATGAAAGGTATTTACAATTAACACAAAGTATTAAGTCCGGCGTACTTATAGAGAACTGAGAAATTTTTCTGTTAATGTTCTACTTGTAATCCTAATGATGCTAAAGACGTAGACACAACGAATTTCTTAAAATTTTTCACTTTTATTTGGGAAAATAATTTCGAAAGTATAAGGATTTAGTTAGTCCGCAGTAAAAAGCTTAACATTTCATTAGAACTATAAAAAGGTAATTAAGATTAAATGCTAAATTATTTCCCTGTTATTAATAGTACCTACCATCAATTTTAGTAGGATGGTAACTCCTTGTAAATAGGACCAAAACATAAAAATATATTTTGGTTTTTACGCAGAAAAAGTAATTACAAATAATTAATTGACTTTTAAGTAAAGTTATTAACGACATTTTTCTTAAGCCACTTGTACTATCTATAATTTAATCGATTTTAAGACATCAATTTATAATGGCTGGCGCCCAAATTGATGATTCTTTTAACATAGGAAAAATATGTTTCCCCCCGCAAACATCGCCCGGAGCTCTAATGCAGAGAGAATTGAGATCTTTCGTTTTACTAATATTTAACATCCAATAATACGGATCATGTAGAATGGTCAATTATTCTCTTGTATGGCAAAAGACAACATTGAGTGTTTGTAGGGCTCATTCCAAGATAACTGTTAGATTGCTGTGTCGTTCGTTTTCAACCTAATAGCTTTTATCTGAAGTAAAACGAGTAGTAATACCATATGCTATTGTAAATTGAAAAGTTTGATTCTAAATTCAGTACGAGAAGTAAAATCCCTTAAAATACATTATGTCACTCGCGAAAATTTATCATGCATGCAAACACGAAAAGGGTCGATTTTAGTGCCCGCAAAGCCCAATGTTGTCTTTTGACACATAAACGCACTGTGGACGATGCTGGTTGATAAGTGCTAGTACACAAGTGCCTAAGTCTACCTCCAAGCGGTATCAACTGGATAACTTCCGGCAGAGTGATCGGAAGGCTAACAGACATGGCTAAGAAGAAAACAATCTGTCTTGGGCTAAAAGGGACCAGTTTACTGGACTTGTTTAAGGCAGGCTGTCCTTGTTGCGTTGTGCCATGTACATCACCATCAGGTGGTACAACAATACAAGGTTTATAAGGGTACCAATACCTTAACCGTGAACTTGAAAATTGATAGGAATGAAATGGAAGTGGATTTCCGAGGCTGACCAGAGTCCTATCTGGTACCACGGGAATCAGTTGGCCCCATGTACTCACCAGTGCATGAACTGATTAATGGTGAGGTCTCCTTCGGGAGTTCACGTGGTGGCTATGGTTATCCCCAAGCGGGGCAACTGTAGAACGAAAGTTGATATATTGGGGTCCGTCCTGTACGGGCCCCAGAGTGACCGTGTAAGCGGTCTTATATGAACTAAAGGTTCAACAAGAAAAAATTTCTGGTTTTGACGGATCTACCCAGGCACATGAGCAACTGTGGAAGTAGGCTATTAGCTGAAAAGGTGTAAGTGTGTTTGGAAGTAGGTGAATAGGGAAACTGGCCACGGCTGGGGACTCTAGGAACTAAAATAAGATTCCGCCAAAGTAGTAGCAAATAAACGAGAAGGCCGGCTTGGCACTTCAAAGCATGTGCGTGATTCGGTCCTGACTGGCGGTGAGTAGATTATGGAGTGTTGATGATGCTGGACTCAAATGATCCTAAGTTGGAATGAATGAAATAAATGATCCTTTAAACAGAGCTGGGGGTCGCATCCGTATTAGGTGCGGCTGAGAATCATAATCTATCTTGCTTAAGGTTGGGTACTGTTTCACAAGTGTGTGGAGAGGTGTCTTGTCGGCGCGGATCTGTTTTGATAATGAAGAAGCGAGATCAAAACCAGAAACGCAAAAACCGGGTTTAGATAGCCCAACTCCTCACCAAGGGGTCTGTTTGTGGCTGCACGAAGTCATAGCAGAGAATTGGTACATAGGTGGGTTAGCAACCTATCCTAGGGGCGTTGGTGGACGCTTTGTATTCACCAGTGTTAAGAGCACCGTGAGTTATTGCCACTGGCAGGTACCACGTAACCCTTATCGTCTGTGGACGATGCTGCCTCGTCTGTTTTAATGGATGGTATAAGTGTTGAAAAGACAGAGACTCTTGATGTTCTGGGCATGAAAATCCAGTGTGATGTCCGCTGGACGGGACACATTTTTCTTGTGTCGAAGGAAGAATTGATGTGTCTTGGTTTCCTTAAAAGGTCTAGGAATTACTTTACACCATCTGATCTTCTTAATATTTATACCACCTATATCCGATCGAAGTGAAATACAACTCTCATGTATGGGCTGGTGCCCCAAAGATACTCATCGGTGACGTTGTAGTATCTAATCGTCTTGATTCACTCGAGCACCGTCGTGATGTGTGGTGTGTTTTGCTCTTCTATCGAAACTATAATGGAATGTGGTCTGAGGAAATCAGGGAGCTTATTCCCAAAACCCAGAACTTTTTGCGTGATACGCGTTTTTCTAGAAGAACACACCCATACTTGGTCGACTGGCACCACGCATTGCAGGGAGGATTCCTTCTTCAGTCGCACAATGCGTATGTGGAATGATTTTCCTAATGATGTCTTTTCTGTCACAGTAAATATCGAGAAATTTAAATTAAATGTCGACAGACACTACCACTTTTATCCTCCTTCCCATAACCTCTTTTCTGATACCAACACAATGCAGTTCATTAGGGGCCATCCCCTGAGTGCTGGTTATTATTAAAAAAAAAGCAACAGATAAATTTAAAATATTAGCACCACTACTGGGAGAGTGCTACAGCTATTGGCCATTAATTTCCAGGGTTCTTAGCTTTTCCTTTTTTGGGGACTGACGAAAAATTAGCTTCTTTTGAGCATATAAATAATGATCTAGCAAGATAAGCATTGCCAAAAATTTAAGCTGAGAAACGCTCTAGTTTCAAAAGACATTATCTTGTAACCTTTTTAACTGCACAAGCTAACAAAAATATGTCTGACATAGCTTATAACACTTTTTAAAGCTTTTTACTAACAAACGTGAACTGTCTGCTAATTTTTAGCCAAAAAGTTAACTTTTCAAACTGCGGCAAAGAATAATTTGTCATAAATTTTATGGAACATAATGGTCAAAAATTGCAAAAGGAAATTTTATTGAAAAAAATTTTCTACTATGCCCACTAAAAAAGGGTAAGCAGAAAAGTTTACTACACAAGATATTTTTTAACTAAAATATTTGAATTAAAATTCAGTTAAAATAAAGGATATATTGGGTATCATCAACTGTAGATCACAATTGTAATTTTTTTTTAGCAAAATCTACAAAAAATGATGAGAACCAAATAATCCCTCTTGCCCCATCTGCCCATTATGCCTTAAAAAAAAGTCTTCTATCGAATTACAGTGTAGGGTTAAATTCGCAAAAAAAATTATTTTGGCGATACGTTAAGATAACTTTGGTATAACGATATGTATGCACAAGGTCACGCACGTACACATGTTGATTAAAACAATAATCACAATATGGTTCTTCCATCTAAAACCATAACAACGATGGTTTTATTACAAAACAAACAAATACTAAATAAGAGTGCGAAAACAGTTAGAGGCAAAAGTAGTGTTTAAAAAACGAAGACAATTTTTGGCTTTGAAAAGTTTAATCATGTTTTGTTGTTTAAAAGAATTTCCTTAGTATTTTAATGGCTTTAAAAAACTCTAAAAATTTTTACTGAAGAACTTTCCTCAAACATAGAAATTATTTTAATTGTATCATTAAACAGGAGGTCCCCTTTAAGTAATTTCTATTGAAAAGGACAATTATTCAATAAAAAAAAAAAGAAGTTTAAACTCATTGAATATGATATAAATTTTTCAACTTAAAAGTGTTCCCGTTCGTGAAAAACTTTTCCACTACTACAATACTTACTTAATGAGACTATTTAGTTTTTTCGTAAAAGCAAAATGTAAAAGAAAAATTTGAATTTTTGGTTTTAAAATATCTACTATGTAACCAAAACTTATCTACTTTTCTTTCGAAAACGTATTATATTTTTATACTTTTAATATATAAAAATAGTGACATATTAGAAAGTTTTTTAACTTTAAAACTTACAATGAATCTTAACATACGGAAATTAATGTAAATTGTTTTTGTAAAATGTTTACTATAAATTGTAGATTAAAAGGAGTGACTTAATGCATACTTTTATCCAAAAATTAAGTTCCAATTGTTTAGAGGGCCTCTCTTTTATTCAAAAAAAAAAAAAAAAAAAAAAATACCAAAAAAATATATTAAAACATTCTAACATTGTTATTGCAAATAAAAAAAAAAATTTTTTTAACAATTTTTATGAAAAGTTTAAAATATAGTTTTTATATAAATTTTAAAATTTAAAACAAAAACACATTCTGAATGGCGGTCAAAAGGATACTACAGCAATTATTGTGCTTACATAGCTGACTGTAGATAACCACAGATCTGAAATTAGAAAAACAATGTAATAACAAAAATTACATTTCTTACATATGGTCAATTTCACGTAAAACGGTCCAAAATTGGGAAAACTTAATTTTTTTCTTATTAAAAAAAATTGAATCTTAAAGAAAACAAAAATAATCTAAATATATATAAATGGGTTTATATTTTATTTTTTTATTTTGTAAGAGCCTAAAATCATTACACACTGTATAGTCAGCTTTTATTTTTTACGCAATAAAAACGTCACACCCGTCACATTTTATTAAAGGTTTTAACTTAAGCAATAATAGTTGTTTGTACAAATAATTAATTAAAAACGTTTTTCAATACCTTAACCTACCTTAGAAACCAAACAAATTTTATACAGTTTTCAAGAATATTTTACACAACTCGATCTTATAGTAAAATTTTTCTTAAATTTAAATTTATAAGTTCACACCCGTAACAGTCTTCAGGTGATCATTGTAACTAGACTTTATGCTCTTGCTGTGTCTACTTTCTATAAATCGCCTTAAAATATACCATCCTTCGAAATTACATCCTTTTTTTTAAACAAAAATTTTGAATTTTTTGAGTTAGGCGCAAAATTGTGAGCAAAATGTTTGCTCCCGTAACAATGGAATTACCCATATGAATCTGTTTCAACAATCGTTTATTTCTATACAGTTGAAAAAAAACATGTTAAATGCAAACAAATATAAAACGAAATGACAATAGAACAACAAAAACCACAATTCTTGTCAATGTTATATGAATCAATAAAAGCAACAACAACGACTGCTATAACCACCACCATACAAACAACAACAAAAGTAACAATAATAAAGAACAACAAAGAAAGTGAGAACAATTTTACAGCCACTACTGCAACAGCAATTACAGCATCAACAATAAACACCACAACAACTACATATGATTCAATGCATATGAATAACAACAACACAACTGCAACAACGACAGCCAATTTATTGCCAAAAACATCATACTTTTATGGTACCCCCTTAAAATCAGCATCCAGTTTTTCCTCTTCTTCTTCTTTGCCATCCTACTATTGGAACAAAATTCCATTACCTTCAGCAGCAAATAGCACTTCCTTAGTTATTGATTTTGTAAAGTCCTTAAGCTCTCTGGGGAATATTTCTACCAGTTTATTCAACACTAATAGAGAAGCATCCATTCTGTCGCGTAATGACAACTTAATTTGGGATACAACATCAAAATATACGGCCACAACTGTAACAATATCCACACGTAACATTGGTAATGCTGCCACTTACCCGCCTTTTATCGATTCATTTATAATGGGTATGACATGGTCGAAGGCCTTGGTGGTGGCCATATTTGTGCTGCTAATTCTGGTCACTGTGGTCGGCAATACATTAGTTATTTTGTCTGTTGTTACAACACGTCGCCTGCGTACGGTTACAAATTGCTTTGTGCTTAATCTGGCCATAACGGATTGGTTGGTGGGCACGTGTGTTATGCCACCAGCTGTCATCCACTACATAGCTGAAGGTAAGTAAGTTATTTATTAGTTCTTAAGATTGGTGAAATGTTTTTATTTATTACAATTATTATTTTGGTTAACAGCAATGGACGTGTTAACATGTGTTACATTAAAATGAAGTAAAAAAATATTTTTATTGGGATAAATTTATTTACATTTTATTTAAGCAAATAGTGAAGTAGGCATTTCAACGACGTGCATAAGCCTCACACACTCAAATATTTTCTGTTTATAGGCGTTTATTTAAAACTTATTTAAAAAAGGTATTAATATTAATCTACAATCTTCGACGAGTGCTATGTTCAAGGATATATTATCCCGAAACAAACTACGTAGTACGTACGAAACTACGTAGAAATTGATTTTGTTTTTGTCAGTTTTTTAAGGTCTTATTTACATTCAATAAATTTACTAACATGAGTTCACATCTGCTGATAATACTGGTCTTATTTTAATATTAATATCTTGAAGGATCTTAAACCTAGGTTGACCGTTTATTTCTGTATCGAAATCATTACACTTTTTAGTTTTAATAGTCTAAGTATCACATTCAGTTATAGCGATGAAATTGAAATCACTTCATAAATCGATTGAAGTGTGTTTGTATGCCCGTCTGGGTGTCACTATATTCTTTTAATTATGAGCTGCGACCTGTCGATATTTAATTCAGAAAATTAATTTTCCAAAAAAATTTATAATAATTTTTGAACAGCCGTCAATTAAAAAACAAAGTAATTTAAATACTCTTTCTGTTTCTAAAAAAGTACTTAATTATCTTATTTTGCTTTAATTTAAGAAATTTTTTAGGGAAAATTATTTCAATATAAAACGAGTTTGCAAACTCAATACAATCAGTATCTTTTCTTAAAAGTAAGTATGTTTCACTGCACAATTTTTTATTCAGTACATTAAATGAAAATTCAGTACATGTATTGATGAAATCAGTAAAAATGGTCAGGCCACTTTAACCATTACTAGAAGAATGGGCGAAGCCAGGGCGAAGCCAGGGCGACTTTTAACGACAAATGTATAGGAATGCACCCACGCAGATTTCTCTTTACGCAGGTAGTCCTCATATACAATCCTTATGGTGCCTCGCTGCTTTGCAGTGAAATACCTTAGGAGTTTACCTGAATCATTGCCTTACGTTTGCATCACGTCGGCACAAATAAAAATTACCAAAACCAATTAGAATTTATAGAATATGCGGATGCAAGGTAGAAGAAGAGAATAAAGGCCACTTTGTTAGAGAAAGAAAAAATTTATTGGCAATAATCCATCCATTTTTCCTCACAAGGGATAAAATAATAGATATGCTTATGTCTGCCACATCCGATCGACCGTACAGCCTAATGGCCCCATGGTGCCGACCAAAATATTTAAAGCACAAAAGGTGCTCAATACTTTCAACCTCCATTGCCTCCTGACATCTTCTAAAAAAGTCAAAAAAAAGTAGTAGGCATTTACTGGCATATGTGCTAAATTGTAAGTGTCCAGCAGCAGCTGCTACTGTGTCCTTCAGTCTCCATTTATACAGATCGGGTAAATATTAGACAAACCGAATCTGGCATTTGTTGCCAATGCATTAGCAACTTAGTTGCTCACATTGGCCTTGTGTCCTTCCAAAAATTTTAGAGCGATGTAAGATTGCATCGGCATTCAGTTTAAGAATATCTGGTAAGCGAGGTCTAACTAAGATGTAGAGTTTACTTCAGCAAAGGATTTAAAAACGTCTGAGCTCTCGGTGAAGAACTTGGTAGTTATGGCAAATACTTAATTCATCCTGTGAAAAACTGCATGCATCAAGAGGTTAAGATAAAAACCGGGCTAATGTTTGCGAATTTAAAATGCTTCTATAAACACCAGTTCCCTAGATAGGTCATGGAGGGTAATTTTATCCCCACCTCCCTCCAAAATATAAAAGTTTGGGTTTACAGTTGTTAATTTAATTAAAAACCAGATCAACAGTTTCTACAATACTTGCGTGACCGCATCACTTGCCTCCACCTATCCACAAAATGTTGTATAATCTTTCGATTCAGTGCCTGCTTTCTTTGCACAAGATTTACCGGAGTTATCTTTGCGGATTCTATTGCTCCTGTTTTTAGAATCGGTATATTGTATATCGTGCTCTAAACTCGCGGTAGAGCCCACAGGTATCAAACACTTTTAAGCTTCTGCGTCTTCGGCATTCTATCCTTCACGTTTGGTTTCCAAAACAAATTACACCTTAGGATGACTTCCATACAATTTACGCTAGTCAATATAACTGAGTTAGGTGTTAGGGGAAAAATAAGGCATCTTGTGTATACTAATCAGCAGAATTAGCTCTGTTTTAGAATGGTTGGACCCCTCTAATAGGAAATGTTATTTAGATAAATGCCAGCTATCACAGGCAACAGTTCCTGGTCAGTTTGTGTCCATATGCGTTATTAGCATCTTGGGAGACATGATCTACTACAATGGCAACATAACTTACCCAAAGGGTTTCTCTGCTTGCTAATCTCATGAGACCAGCTTATCCCCTTGTAAACTTTATTGTCATATGTACAAAGTAGGTTGCGAAAAAACCAAAAAATTGTCAACCACCACCTCACGACCGCTTGATCTATTATGGTTTTAGTTTATTAAAGACGCGTTCTACGTTCACAAACCACACAAAAGTATCGTTCCAAAATTTGAAAGGACCTCTCAGTATAACCAACCATGGAGGAAAGAACCATCTTCATCGATATTCCCCTGGTGTGGGGTGCCCCTTGTTTGCAACGATCAACCTCTCCAGGGCTTTAAGCGAAAGAGACGTGAGACCGATTGGCCTGTAGAAAATTGGTCTTGTGTTTGATGCTGTGCCTTAGGTAAGGATACATTGCTTTAGATTCCTTTAGAAGAAACAAACCTCGTATTCAGTAAGAAGCCATGAGGCTGTTAGCTCGATGTTATCCTGTACTTACGCTTGAATCAGCCTATCCGGTTCTGGTGCCTTAAATGCTCTTAAGATGGTATTTTTTTAGTGTAAAGGAACAAGTGAAGGTATTTTCTACAGAAGTACGATCTAAAATAGTCGGGGATCCCACAAAATGAGTTATTGACCCCTGCAGTGATTTTGGACAATATTCGTCTTAACAAAACCTGTCGACCTGTCGACCTTTAAGACAATTATCTTCATTTGGTAGGGATCATACCAAGAAGGAGTTCCCTTAAAAATTATTTTTTTTAGGATACTTTGTTTTCAAATATTATAAAAGTCATTGAATTTAAACCTTACACAAAGCAAATTTTTTTTCAATGTTTATATTTGAAAAAAAAAATCGTGGAGTGGAAGACAGCACAGTGGGTTCGATGACACTGAAAGTGGCGATTAATTCATGGGAGCCGTAATTTAAATTTTTTTTAATTTTTTTTAAATCGTTAAATATACATAAAAAGGCATATTCTGAAAAAAAGATACACGGAAAAAAATTTTTTTTACGAATGTCTATAATTTTTTATTTTTCGGAAAATTATAGTTTGTTTAAGAATTTTCGCCGTAATTTTAAAATGAAAAGTGATTTTTGTAAAAAATGAGAAGCAAACGAAAGCTTATATTGTCTTCTTTCTAAAAAATAAAAAAAATAAATATATATTTTGCATAAATATGAACATAAGTTTAATTTAAAGTCTGATTTTGGGTTTTAAAGGATTTCGAGAATTGTAAAACTTTTTTAAAAATGTAACGAAATAAATTTTTATGAATTTTTTTGTTTATCAATAATTATCATACACTTAAAAAGAAACCATATTATGTTCATCCTCACAATCATCATTATAATCTTCGCTATCATTACTCTCACTTGCATGTATTTCTTGAAAAATAATAGGCGATAGCAAAAGTTGTAGTTCGGAATTTGTAGCGTTTCTTTTCGCTCATTTTGTTTATTTATACTAGATATGAATGGATTTGAACTGAGAAAAAAATTTATTTAAAATATCTTCATTCGACTTTTCTCAGCTGCATTTGCGAGCAAAGTGTTCCGTATAATTTTTAAAATCCTTATTTCTGGCTTCCTGAGCTTCTTCTGAAAGTTCTCCAATCGGTAAAAAGGGCATATTTTATGTTTTCGGGACCATGAATTAAAAATTTATGTATTGTAGGAGTCATACAAAACCATTTTAACACTCTCGTAAATAAAAATGACTGAAACTTGTTCACGCACCTATCTCCGACAACAATAACAACAATAGTAAGCATTGAACGAACGTTAGTTTTGTTAAATACATGACCTTGTAAAAACACGACTTCAAACAGAAAAATGTTAATAGCCAAAAATGGAGCAACAAAACAGCAAATTTTCTTTGGTGTGGTATCAAGATTTTTAATATTTTTAAAAAATATAAGATTCAAAAGCCAACCTTAACTAACTTAGAAGTTATGGTTCACGAAACATCGAAAATAGGCAAATTTTGGACCTTTTTTAAAAAAAATCGTCAAAAGTATTTTCACACATATTTAAAAAAAAAATTCATCATTTTTGTACACTTTGATATCTGTAGTTAAAGGTTATATTCTTAAAATAACTTTTGTTAAATTTGGAAATTACGGACTCGTTTAATGTAAAATTTTACTTTTTTCGCGTTTTAAAAAAATGCAAAAAATTTTGTACTTTGACACGTCACTACGGAGTCAGCTGACAAGATAGATATTAGAAAATTTAAATAGTGATATAGAATTTTATCTATTTTTATCTAGTTCTATCCGATACCAAATATTAATACAAAAACTTAATTTCAAAAACTCAATTAAGAGTCACTTTCGAACCATTTCAACCCAACGTGGACAGGCTAATTTTGCGAAATTTTTAAGACCCTCCAATAACTAGATTTTGTACAGTTTCTAAATTGAGAAGGAAAAACTAGGTCGACAAGCTGTTTCACTTGTAGAATTTTTACAGTAATAACACTTGAAATTCAACCTGATAAAACAATTTTTTATTAAAAACATTTGTTTATAAAATATAATTATTAATTAATTTAACATAAAAAGTTGGGGGTTTTTAATACCATTTTTTATGTGAAGGGTAAAAAAAATTTGGTACACACAAATATAGCCTTCTTACTTACTTAAATTTTGTATTGCCAATATTGCTTGGCCTTTTAAAATATGAAAATTGGTAGCATTATTTGTTTTCAGTGGCCAGGTAATGAGTAACATTGTTGTAGGTTGTGGCAATGAAAATTGCTTGTTTCTATTGAACCGCAATCAAAAATTTATTATTTGCCACAATATAGTTGTTCGACCATGTGTGTATAGAAATTGCCAATAATGAAAACTTAATCAAAACATGTTTTGCAATTTTCCAAAAGTTCGCATGTATTAGTATTTATAAAAGTGATTCTCATTTCTCACTTCTTTTTTCGTATATAATTGAATGTCTTCTATTTGTATCAAAATGAAGGACGAATATACTTTTTAATTTTTCTTGCACACTTGGTATTATTTTTACACATATGTATATGATGATGTATTTGGAAAATAACTTAAGCTAAAGCTTTTTTTAAACAATAGAAGGCTATAGCCCATTGGCTTAAGTGTAACTTTCCTTTTTTTCTGAGTTAAGGTTTAAAAAATGGAAAAACAGTTTTTAATTCAATTAAAAAGCAGTTTAATAGCAAATACAGTTTTCATTTTTAGGTACATACTAGTTTTCTAAGTAAGTTAAACATAATCACAAAAGTTTTTTATAAAGCATTTTTTAATACTTTCGTGATAGTATAACTACTCCTTTACATTCTGAATATTTCTCCTTTTATGTCAATATCTGATTTGCAAAAAGTTTTCAGTATCAACCAGTTAAACTGCAATGAATAAGTTTTTTTAATTTTTGTTTAAAATTAATTCAAATTCATAAAAATAATTTTTAACTAGTTGTCATTTTTTTGGCAGGAGTGTGGCGCTTTGGTTGGATTCTATGTGATATTTGGATTTCTTTAGATGTTTTATTATGTACTGCTTCAATATTAAGTTTATGTGCCATAAGCTTAGACAGGTAAGTGAAAACTATAAATAAAAAATAACTAAATTATTTTGTGCCGCAACTTTATTTGGAATGTATTCATTTACGTAAACCCTTTATACATATAAATACAAAACCAGCTTTTAAAGAGAATATAATTGGCAAAAAACTTTAAACGTATTCGTAAACAAAAGTATTAAACAGTTTTTATATATAAACGGTGTCTGGTGGCAGATTTATATTTTCAAACCTAAATAAAAAACGTTATAATTGACCAAAAATCTTGTTAAGGGTATTGAACGATAGAATAAAAATGTAGATTTTAATTTTTTTTAAGAGTATGCCATCCATATGTCTTACGTGAAGTTAAACACACTTTTCAAAACGGAGCCTTCCTTTGAAACCACAAGAGATTGGGTATTGTCATTATAAACCCTCACTTTGGGGTAGCCCAAAAAAAACATTCATGGGAGTTAGCTCGGACAAATTGGTGGCCATGGGATGGACCATAGCGACTGATCAGTTTTTGGGGGAAATTTTCCCGAAGCAAATTCATCAAAGCTCTGATTGTGTGTACAGTCGCCCCATCCAATATATTAAACATATATTCTATATATCAAAACCACCTGTATTAAAAGTGTGATAGATAAGCTCGCAGCCAAGAGAATTTTCGAAAAAAAATGATTCAATTATCTCATGCGTGGATAAGGCACACTTAACAGTTACCCTGGGGCAATGAAATGGTTTTTGATATATCAATTGAGAGTTGCGGGTTTTTAGAGATCAGCAACGGCAGTTTTGCTTGTTGATGTGGCCGTTTAAGTGAAAATGAGCCACGTTGCCCCTCCCCCCCCCCCCCCCCCCCCCTCCCCAAAAAAAAAGGGAATTACAGTGCAAAAACGCTTTCAAATCGTTTCACAAAATTTTTTGCATAAATCAAACTAATTTTTTTCAGTTCTTGAACGATTTGATTTTAAAAGGATAGAACTGCAGATCCCTCGCTCTTGAAAGTCCCACTGAGGCTGCTTTCAGTCAGTTCAAAGTTTTTGGGAGTCCTTGAAGATCGAATGGGCCCTGGCCGTGGTACATTCATAGCTGAAGAAGTTGCACGAAATCTCTGCACCAACAATCCTGTCTCCGCACCGTTAATTACTTTTGGAAATAATCTTATTTAAAACCACAAGTAGGAGCGCTGAATTTGGCTGCGCCGGATCTTATATACCCTTCAAATTGATCTCTTAATATAACCAGCAATCTCTGTTCGTTCTGCAAATATTGTAAAGAAAAAACCTTGTGTCGATTTTGAAATCGATATTTATCCTAGTTTTTTAAATAGAAAACTTTACACAATTTTAGAAACACCATGTAGAAGGTTTGAGGTCAAAAGTTTGAAGAGTTTTTGGCATTATTCGTATTAAAAGTTTATTTAAAGTTGTATATTTGTATGGTGGGTTCTTGTCCCCCTGTTTCTCTCCAATTACATTTTTTCCAAAATGTAAGATTTATTTGATCATTACTTTTTATAGAATATTCGAAGTCTTTGGCAGTTATTATTTCCCAGATTTAGCGTATTAAACATTTTATTAAAATTATTCATTTATATGGGGGGTTCCGCTCTCCATGCTGCTCTCCTAATAATTTTTTCCAAAATGTAGGTCTTATTGTCCAATTACTTCTTGTAGAACATTTGATGTCGATAGCTTATATAATTTTCCTGATATAGCGTATCGAAAATTCCAAAAAAATTGTTAATTTGTAAGGGGGGCTACCCCTTCCTTTACTTCCAACCAAATAGTTTTTTTTTTTTTTCAAAATGTAAACCATGTTGTCCAATTACTTTTTGTACAACATTCGAAGGTTAAAGCTTTTATAGTTTAAGAGATAAAGCGTATCGAAAATTCCAAAAAATTATTTATTTGTATGTGGGATACCCCTTCTCCTACTCATATCCAAAAATGTTTTTCCAAATTTTAGGGCTTACTGTTACTTTTTGTACAACATGTGGAGTCGATAGCTGTTGTAGTTTCTAAGACCAAGCGCAAGAAATATTTTACGAAATTTGTGCAATTGTAGGGGAAGTCTTATCAGATCCTATCTTTAGAAAATCCCTGCCAAAATCATTATATTTACTAAGATATATTTTGGGTTTTGTAGTGAACCGGTTTAGCTGATTTTTACTAGCGATTTTCTCAGGGATATTTCTGAATGTTTGATATTAAAGCGTTTTCTGTGCGACCTAGTTAAAGTACGGAAACTTTATTTCAACAGACACACAGACGGACAGACAGACAGACAGACAGACAGAAAGACAGACAGACAGACACATAGATAGATAGACGACCTGAGTGAAATCCCTATCTCGACTTCCCTATCTAAAAGTATCCAGAATATATATACTTTATTGGGTCACAATTGGACAAACTGATATCGACCCTGATCACTATGTGAAGGGTATAATAAATTTGCCACCAGACACGCAGTATTTAACACTTGGTAACACTGCACCGAAAGTATTAATGACATTAGTCACCACTAAAAAACTATTTTTAAAATTCTGGCCTAAATTGTATTTTTCTTATTTAAAAACACATAAATAAAATATTTTAATTTAAAATTGTCGTAAAACCTTAACCGTTTGTGACCTGAATCTACAAATCAAATATATGTCCTTTACAGGGATGTTACGGGTGTTCAGCCGTTTATTGTCCATTACGCTGATGTGTTTGTTGATTTAGAGTACAAATGAAATTTAATAGTTTTTCTTTTTTATTTTTATTTTTTTCTTATTTTAAGCCTAATAGCAATTTTATATGCTGTTTTATAGTTTTTGGTATCTGACTGGAAACATTTTTATATTTTTACCTTGTTTTTATTTATTTAGTTTAACGGTTGAGGTTTTTATTGCTTCCTATTTTTTTGTTTTATTTTTAGATATTTAGCTGTAACTCAACCTTTGACGTATTCGAAAAATCGCCGCACAAAACGTTTAGCCTTATTTATGATATTTATTGTGTGGGTGACGGCGCTATCCATAACATGTCCACCATATTTGGGATGGTAAGTTAGTTGTTAATGATAAATTAAAAATAAAGACCTTTTAGAAAGTCATGCATAAACTTTTGTTGATAAATAAAAAAAAAGTTATAAATAAAAAACTTTAAAGGGTAAGTTGTTTTTGATACAATGGCATATGTTGTAGAAAGTCATCCATTAGTTTATAAACCGTGGGTCGTAGTAGGTAAACGGTTGGCAAAATTTACATGAGCCAGACCATTAGCCGATCAAAAATAATAGAATATTATTTTAACACAAATAAGTATGTGTGTTACCCTGTAGAGGGCCTAAAGGAAAAATATTAAAAATGTAATTTTTAAACTAATTATCACAGCTCGACAGATAAGGCATGTTTTGAACTGTTGTGATCATCTGATTACGCAAAAAAACCCCAGCTTAGGATTGGAGTAACTGATAGTTTTTTTAAGGTAATTTGAGGCTCTGAATTTAATTCTGCACTTTGATTTTTGAAATTGGTTCTAGTTGTTGAGATAAAGCGTTATTTCTAAAATATTGAAACTGCCAGGACATATATACGTATAACTCAAGAACTGACCTTTGTATTTGACTTAGTGAAAAATTCGGAATTTTTTAGGCAAAATAGTCATGTGCATCATATTATCTTTGGATATTTTTGACCTCTTATCTTCTCAAGAATTTTCCATTTTTTTCAAAACTATTTTGGTAAAATCCCAAGTTCCAAGTCCAAACTGCCCACTAACTGTTTTGGTTAAAATATGAAACTTTTGTAGAATAATCTCCATATAATTAGATTTCAAAACTTGGATAAATTTTCTATTAATGACCTGCTAAATTCTTTAAGTTACGTCAATCCCACGTAAAATGGTCCAAAATTGAAAAAAATTGTTTTTTTTCTTTACCTGTAAAATCGAAGGAAAATGACTGAAGTATAAAAAAATTGGTCCATAAAGTCCAAGTTCTCCAATTTCAAACTGTAAATTTATACCTGTCACAGTCTTCAAGTGGTCATTGGAAGCAGGAATTATGTTCTTTCAGTGACATTTGCGGCCTAATTGCGTAAAATGCAACGCATTATAACGCTAACAAATGTATGGAAAAAATTTAAATTTAAAAAACGTTTTGCTTTTGTTCTAGGGCGTTGCGTTTTAGGAAAAAAAGGAGGTCAATCGCTTCAAAACATACCATCCGTGGAAGTAATAGCCTTTTTTCAAATTAGAATTTATACTGTTTGTGAGCAAAATAAGCCACACCCGTCTCAATGAAACTTCCCATTTCTTTGTAAACTGCAAAAATAGCGCTGATAATTTTGTTTGTTTTTCGCCTTTGGTATTTCGTTATCCATAACTAAGCTAATTAGGCATGATGGCTTTACCGAATTGTACCATTTTTATAGCATTTTCTTGGGAGGTAATCACCGAAAAATATTTTTACAACCGCTACCTTGGTGCCTGTGAGGCTTCACTTCATTTGAGATAAATTATTTTTCGATAAGTTTTTAATAATTGAAATCTAAAATTCATTTTTAAAAAAAATTTAAAGTCGTAGTAAATATCTTATTGATAACCGTCGAGCAGCTGCTAAACTTATCTAAAGTCAATCAAAATAATATGTTGTTTGTAGAAATATTGTATTAACTTTAAAAGGCAAAAAGATGTTGCCATTCTATGCTATCACAGCATTTTACAAATTTTATGCAAATCTTTTTAAACTAAATATTAAAACAACTTTAGTTTGTTATTCTATTAAAATCTCATATAAATGTGATCCCTTTTAAAAATTAGTTTTCTTTGTTTATTATTTTTTAAAGGAAAATTTTTTATTACAACTTTGATAAGTACATATGTGCTTATGTTTGAATGTGTTTGCTGCTATAACTAAGCGTGGGCTTATAATAACAAAATATGTCTTTATTTGTTACAAAGAAAAAGAAAAACAAAGCTTAAAATACATTTGTCACAACAAATGTTACTAAAAAAAATTATGCAGTTTTTAAACTTTGACCTTTACAGTTACTAACAGTGTTTGAAAAACTTCTTAAAACTGTAAAACGTCTATTAACTTGCTTGAAATTTGAAAAAGAATGGTTGCGTTATGGCTTGTTGCTTAGATGACATTAACAACATTGTAGAATAAACAGCAAAATTACGTTTCCTAAGAGAGCTTAAACAGCATATATATCTGTGAAAATCTCAACATATTAGGTGCCTATGCTTGCTCTAAAACAACAACGATGTTTGAAAAATTTTAAATTTAATTTCGAAAATTTATGTCAGCAATAAAGCCCTTCCGGCAACACTGTTATTTGAGTAAGACTGTAATAAAAAACTCTGACAAAAGTATTTGGATCTTTTTAGGCAAACGTTTTCTATATTTTTACTAGAAGCATGCCATCATATCTAATATTAGAAAATTGTGAGGTTTATTCTTAGAGCAACAAGTTTAAGCAGCTTGTGTTTTAAATAAAGAATCAGAGGTGTATTTGATGAAGGATTTATTCCCTTACTTGAACTAGAAACAAAGTTTTTCAAATTAAAGAAGGTTTACAGAGGGTCAAAAATTAAAAAAATCTCTTCAAGTGCTAAAAAGAGTTTTTAATTTAAATAAATTTCAAAAATAGGTCTTAAAACTAGTTTCTATATTAGGAAGCACTCTAAAAAACAAAAAGTGTAAGCTAGGTTAACACTGCTCTGCTGCGGCTTTAAGCTATATTTTTAGAACCCTGCATTGAAACATAATTTCTAAGAACTCTTGAAACTTTTGTCCAACTAGTCTGTAAGCATTGAATTGCAACTGCAGTTAAACAACTTTAACTAATAGCAAGAAAAAAAATTTAATTTTTCACACATGTTGATAAAATTATTAAAAACAAAAAGTATTTAAGTAAAAACTTTTTAAGACAATTTGTTGCTCTGTATTCTGCTTGAAGTTTATTATTTAATATTTTTTATTAGAAGAAAAAAATGTTTTCCCTTAATAATAAAAAAAAGTTATTTGAAAAAGGATTTTTCACACCATAATCCCACCCTCTGCGTAATTTTCGCTCCTTGCGTTTTATATGATGAGTTGCCAAAGGAAATGCCTCCCTGCATATGAGGCAATGTAAGCCAAATCTTAGGAAATAAGGTTGGGCAGTTTTGTTTTACTTACGATTTATAAATACTTTTTTAGGGTTTTTATTAAGTTAAGGCAAAAACGCATCATAACTTAAACAACGTGACCAAAAATGTAGTACTTAAGATGACGTGTAATGAAAAGGATTTCTCAGCAAAAATTATGGGGGGGTAGTAGGAAAGTACGGCGAAACCTATAGAAAATCCTTCCTAACAGACAACCTCACCCACTGTCACACCTAAGTGCCCCTGTTTGACGCAAACGAGACTCTGTCGACCGATCATGGGCGGTAAAACCCTAATATCAGCTTAGCGCAAATTTTTTGCTAGGCCATTTTTAATTAATGGAATGCTGGTGTGGTGGACTGCATTGGGAAACAAGTTCCTTGAATATGTCTGAAAAGCGCGCTGAGACTTGCGGTACTATAAAAAAATTGGTGCTCAAGGCAGCGCCCCAATGATTGCGCTTGATGCAATCTTGAACTTAAAAACAATTTATCTGGTCGTAGAGAGTATTGCAAAGAGGTCTTGAGATTTAACTGGGATCGACGGATTAATTAAATTGAATGACAGATGGTCATGGCAAAATTATTGAGAGCATAGAAAGTAGCACTGAGTACATGATTCCGAAGCTAATTTTCATTTGAAAGCTGGATGTTACTACTTGTTGGGAATACGACAGGTTGGCGGGATTTTTTCCAGACCGCAGGATCTGCAACTCTTTTAGAGATGGGTCAAAAATGGTTTGATGGTCGGAGTTTCATTCTCCTGCTGAGATTTGGGTTTCAGGGATTTTTATAAGTTTCCTGATGTCTGCAGTGCATTTTAAGAACAAATTTTAGCAGCCAAATTGACCGCAAATCTTGCCTTGTCCTCTCAAACTGAGAATTCTCAGGTGAACATATTTATTGAAAGTCAAGCAGTTATCAAGAAAATCTCCTCACCAATTGGGAAACTGTGTGTCGTGAAACAAGTCCACATCTACTGGGTTTGGCACACAAACGTATTGAGGGGAATGTGGTGACAGACGAGCTGGCAAGGCAAGAGGTCCATTTGTCTATTTCGCAATGAATGCTCGTGCTCTATTTTTGTTCTACAATAAGGCTAAAGACTTTGCGGTGATGGCCAGAGCTATAGTGGAGTCTCCAAAATAGTTTAGGGATTTATGATCCGGTAGCGGCGAGGGTGACTCTGCCTTTGAGGGTCATCTTTACATAGAGGTTCATGGTAGAGAAGCAGAACCACTGACCAGAGATGATTGCAGGCTTTGTTGTGTAGCGGGGGAAAAAAAGAATGTTAAACATATCCTGGGTCACAGTTGAACACTCGTGCGCTTAAGAGTAAACTATGTAGGGCGTTTTTTGTTCCAAAACCTAAAGGACATATGTATTTGCGGTTGGTAAAAGAAAGCTCCTGATATTTGTCGAGAGAGTATAGAGCGTCCATTATTCATTGCCTTAAATAAGTCAAACTTGTTATTGCTTCTTTTTGCCTGGTAACACTAAGGGCCCAACGAGTCTATATGGGCCTTTCGGGGCCAGCCAACTGGTACTACTCTAAACAACTGGCAACTCCTAATTTTAAAGCGAATATATGTGTATTGCATTACTTAAGTTACTTTTTGAGACCTGTTCACAATTGTTGATTTTCTGTTTTTTAAAGAAAAATAAATCCGATGGCACCTGGGATCATTGAAATCTCTTTACTAAATTCCTTAAGTATTTAAAAAAAAGTACGACAAACCTTTTTATTTTATTTACAAAAAATATGCGAGACCTGTACCTGATATCCTTGTATAAGACTTTTTGAAAATCCATTATTTTAACTATTTTCTTATTAGGTATGAAGCTGGTCGCCGGGAAGAGGGTAACACTGTTTGCCGCTACAATCAGAACAAGGGTTATGTGGTATTTTCAGCAATGGGTTCATTTTTCATACCACTGGCTGTGATGCTTTATGTTTATTTAAAAATTGGTTACGTTTTGACATCACGTCGCCAAAGGATTGTACGAGATGCGGTAAGTAGTTAATTAATTAGTTCGTGTTAATGTTTGTTATTCAATCCAAAAACAAACATTTTACAAAATAATAATTACTTCAGAAAAAAAAATTAATTCAGAAAATTGTTGGATTTTTTTTTGCACAATTAGACACAAAATTTTTTTTATATGTCCTTTTTTAATTCGTAACTTAGCAGCTTCTTCACCTTTTTAATATCTTTATAGAATTCCGAGCGCAGTGCAGATAACGAAATCGATTGCGATAACTACTTATCTGAGCTAGAGCACTTTCAATGTGGGCCCCAGCATTTTCCATCCCTTAAGTCACGCTGGACTACTGACAGCAATGCAAGTAATGGCAGTATTAATACAAATATCTTAAGATGTTCCAAATGTAACCAAAAGTATATTGAGAGAAATAGTGTAAAGTCACAAGCTTCTTTTTATGAGCTGATGGAAATTTCACATTCTTCAATCAAAACATCTGTTCTACCACCTGTAGCAATATGTAATTCCATTAATTGTCGTTATGGTGATGGTACTTGCATGCCAGTGGCTATTAAAACAGATTCTGCTTTCAATATAGCAGATCCTCAGAGGCAGAGACCATCTACGCTGCCCAAGCAGTCAATGCGTTGTATCGACAGTAAATCATTTTCGGAAACTACTTTGTCACAGGAAATGTTTAATAATACCAAATTCACTGTAAGTAGTCAACGACAATTGCACTTTGATAATATACAGCAACATCCAGAGCAACATCAAAACCATCTACAAACACATTCTCAACAACATCATCGTATACCCATGAGAGTATCAACAACAAAACGAGATACAAAAACTGCCAAAACTTTAACAATGGTTATGGGTGGTTTTATTGCTTGTTGGCTGCCATTTTTTGTTTATTACATACTTATACCATTCCTGCCACCAGCAGCTGTCTCCGAAGGTCTTATGTCATTTTTAACTTGGGTCGGTTGGGTGAACTGTGCCATCAATCCGTTTATCTATGCATTTTACAATCCAGATTTTCGGACGGCATTCTGGCGTTTGACATGCAAACGAATTTGCAAGCAAACGATTCCGTCAAATCATATGACAATGCTTCGAGGATAAAAGTTTGCAAAAAGACATTGAAACTAATGAATTTACTTTATATGTGGGTGATTATGTTTGTGGTTGTTGCTGTTCCTGCTGAAGTGAAATCTGCTATGACCGCTGGAGGAAAAACATATGTTAAAATAAATGAAATATTGAGATAAAAGGATGACAAAAAGGCACACAGCCACAATCGTTCACAAGTACTAATGCAAGCACACTTACGTACATGGAAAGAGGAAACAACGATGCCTCAACTAACAAATTCATATGATAAAGACTAAGACAGAATTGTTATAAAAACAAATTTGTTGTATTCTCATTTATTTGTTGCAGGCTTATCTCAATAAATACATTTTAGAAAACACATATGAATGTTCACACTAATACTTATTAAAGTGGTCCAACATTGCAATTAAATAATCCTTAGAGCATCTGAAGTTTTTATCTTTTTAACATTTATACCATCCACTCAAATTGATAACGCAGCGCCATGTGTGTGTGAATATTTCAGTAGATGTGCCAAATCAGAGCTTTTTGCAAGATTCTAATTAATTCAGCTATTGATATGCTTCTTTCTTGTTCCAGTCTGTAAATACTTATAAATAATTATAAATTATTGCTGCCATTGGCAAAGGAGTTGAAAGGACAACAATTTGGCAAAGAAAGTTTTTAAGGAAAAAAGAAAAGGCTTCGAAATAAGTGGAGTAGTATTCCAAAATCCTCAAATTGTTTTAAGCCCGTTGGATCATATTTAATTTATTAAATTTACAGTTTTTTTATGCAGTAAAGGTGTTCAAAACTTTCTATGAAATTTCTTAATAATTCACGCTTTCCTTTTTTTATAGATTTTCTCTAATAAAAATAAAACCTTTAGATATAAATTAGATATCAATTATTAGGTGTTAACTTCGTCTTACATTGACTTGTTTTATATAAAAGAAAGTGTTAAAGTTAATTTCTTTTAAATTTAATTGAAATGATGTTGCTGTTCTTTAAGATAAAACTGTGAATAAATATGTTTTTAAATACTAACCTCCTTTTTTATTAAAGTTTTATCAGTTTTATTGTATTTTATTAAGTTTTAGTTAATTTAAAATCGCTTGTATAACATAAGATTGACAACACATGTCACATTTTTGAAGCATTGCCAGTATCGAATAAAATTCTGAGGTATAATCCGTAATTTTTTTTCACAAAATCGTAGGACATTAGAGCTTTAAAAGGGGTAAACGAGCTAAAGCCACTAGCATCATGCAAATATATTAAATCGAAAACGCCATGCTTTATATAGTCACAAATATAATTTGAACATATCAATCAAATAAAAACAGTAACATAAACTAGTTTTAACTTTGAAATTTTTAAGTACGATTCTTACTTACATTTTCTTAAATCAAGCCTATTCGGATTGCTTCTACAAATTAAGCAGAAAAAAGCTTATTGTTTTAATATATTATTTTACATTTGAAAACAAAGTGTCTCCGTGGCCTAGAGGTAACGCGCTTGTGCTGCAGTACAAAAATCCCTGGTTCGAATCTCAGCTTCGGTAAATACAAAAAATTAAATTTTTTAATTATAAATTTAGAGTATGTATCTATAAAATAAAAATAAACTTTAAAATTCATCTTCTTTAATAAAGCTCCATAAGTCAAAAAAATGACACTTCATTTTCGAATTAATCCCGTTTATGGCTTAAATCAATCTTTTTCACGCTTACATCAAGTACGGTTCCGAACTTAAATCAATCCTTTTTTGGCTTAATTGTGGCTAAAAGTGAGAAATTCCTACTTGAAAAATTTTACTTGGAGTAAGAAATTTCGTACTTGATTTAAGAAAAACCGTACTCACCGTACTTTTGACACCGCTATGGCTTGATTTAAGTAAAGTTTTCTTAGATGATTTTTTGTGTGTACCAGTCTGTGAGTAGCGGGTTCAATTTTCGCTAGGAAATGTTAATCGCTTTTTTGCTACTTTTTAAATAGATTCACTTTACACTCATTGTACCCTTCATTATAGTCTACAAAAATTGGCCGAATGAAAGGACCAAAGTTATTTATGTATATTCTTTGGGGTAAAATGGTCACGGAAGTATGATCGCGAACAGTTTCATCATTATATGGTTACGAAGATCATTACTATGACTGCCACAACCATACCATACATTAAGTAATATTTAGCGAAAAATTCAATCATAGTTTTGATTAAACTTGCCATTACATGTTTGTGCTAATCAATTATTTAGCCATGAGAAGTCCTTATTTTGATTATGGGCTATCAAATAAGTGATGATCTGAGGATATGGTTATCATAATCTAAGAGCAATATAGGTATAACAACTTATTATAAAGATTATGGTTACCTATAAATAAAGAAATGATTACCACTAACATATAATGGTAATTTTAATCATAACTGCGATTGCATTTTTTGCCCAAATTTTACTACAACTAAGTACTTATGGTTGTGGCAGTCATAATAATGATCTTCGTAACCATACAATGAAGAAATTTCTCGTGATAAAAATCCTGTGTCTATACTCAACCATGTTTCTTTTTGAGTGTAGCCTATTCTTAACCTACTTTACCAAATAAAGTCCAAAAGGCACAAGTCTAACTATTTAGTTCAAAAATATATCAAAAAATAAGGGGCAAAGAAACAAATTCATGTTTAATATGCAAGAGAATAAGGTTTTAACAACCTTATTTTAAGAAATATTCTTTCAAGGCTTTAAGGATATTTATTTTATAAATCTGTAGAATTTCATTTCAATTCATTTGTTTCTCTATGCAAAAAACTTTGACTTTAGTACGATTCAGATTATATAAAGGATTTCGCATAAAAGTTTCTATTATTTTTTTTAAGGACAAACTTTAATAAAATATTTAGTCTGCGTTATGTTTGAATGAATGAAAACTTTTTCCAATGCTTACTTTTTACAAACTTATTCTAAAAGACTTTAAATAAAATTCAAGAATTATCTTTTAGTAATATAATCTAACACAAGTCAATAAAAAAGTTTAAATGAGTTTCAACTACTTAAGCTATAACTACTACTTAGTGTCTGGACTGACAGTAAGTGCGTGTAAAAAACTAAGAAAAAAATTGTTAAAAACACACGAAAAACTAAGAAGATAAAACTTTATAAAAACTGCAGTTAAAAAGTGAGAAAGGATACTTAAAGTTCTAAGGACATTACCATGCATGAGTGCTTAAGAAGCGAGTCCTATAATGCAGTCTTTTCAACGTTTTTTAATTTAAGAATTATTAAAACTTATGTATTACTAAGGAAGAGTGTAAGCAAAGTAAAAAAAACTAAAAATAAACTAAGAGGCAAATCTAACATTTTAAATGGAAATACAATACAAAAAAAACTATAACCGGAATTTTTTCTTGCAAATTTAAACAGAGAGTCATACCTTTTTTGTCTACTTTAAGTCTTAAAAGTTGTTAAAGAAAAATTTTATTTTAAAAATGTTTAAAATATACTCTTTATTTAATGGAATAAGATCTTGGCTTATTTTATTTTGATGAAAAATTTAATAGGCCTTAAAGCTTTTAAAAGTTTTTTCTAGTTAATAAATAATTATTTTTCCTCTCTAACCAACTTTTTTGTTTTGTTTGCTTTTCGTAATTAGTTGTCAACTTTTGTTTTAATAAATATTAGTCATACGCATCGTTGAACATTAAATTTATTTAAAGCAAATTCTAATAGACCGCAAATGCTTATTAATTATGTATTCAGAAAAATGTAAACAAATTTAGATTTTATTAATTAAGGGAAGATCACAACCCTTAAAAAAATAGGTTTTTGGGTATAGATTTATGTAAACAATTCTTGTAAACCATTTAAGAAACATAAATAATTATTTAAAAGCAAAATTTAGATTGCAAAGGCTTTATTTAAGATATTTATTTAAAAGAAAAGTTTGAAAAATTTAAAATTTTAAGAGGTTCGGCTACACAAAAAAAGCACTTCTCCTTGTTTTAGCCATATTTCACCGGCTTTTTTAAAATAAAAACATGAATTTTCCTCATTTTTGGCCGTAACCCCTTGCAGACTTACTCCATGATCTTCCGGCGAACCCTTCATCAATATCAAAAACTGTCAAACCTTCATGCAGGTTGCCATCTATTTGCATAAATATTAAACACGGATATCGTTTCCATGCCAACGTGTGCATAAGGGCAACTCAACGTTAAACGGCCCCAAATAGGGAAAAACATTTTTGTTTGTTTTAAAAATAAAAAAAATAACTTTCAAGAGGAATGAAGATAATAGAAATAAGTTTAAATAAATATAATAAATTGGAGAAGAGCCTCAAACGGTCACATATTAGATAATCTAATCTAATGAAATCACTAACATTACACAACAACACCATGTTACTGTCAAATGTAGACCGCTTATGCTTACGTTTTTTTATGTTATAACACCGCTGTTAGTGCAAATGTTAAAGCAACGGTGATATAACATCATGTTTTAGCAATGATTCATGGCTAATATAGACTAGGCGTAGGGAAAAATTGTTTTTTCGTATAAATGAAATTTCGAATGTGGTCAAAAATTTTATTACTAATCGAACAAATTAAAATCATTACACGCGTTCTTCACCAAATTTTCGCAAAGCAATCTTAAAACCAAATTTCTTTAAATTTAAATTTGTTAAGTCACCCAGGTTAGAGTCTTCAAAAAAATTGGAAAAATCATCATCTTACTTTACAAAATAAAAAACAATTAAAAAAAAAATAAAAAAATAAAATAAAAAAAAAAAAAAAATAAAATAAAACACAACGTGTAGGGGTTTTTACCCTAATTTTTTCAAATTTTGTGCGGCAACTCCCTTAGGGTGGAGATGGGAGGTAAGTATTGTTTAGGAAACTTTTTGCAAGGAAAAATGGATTAGGGTCAGTTCTACATCTAACTTATTAACGGGCGCCTTAGAAGCTGTAGGAGGGATTCATTAGCATTTCTCAAACGTTATACAGAAGCCCCCTTAGGCGATGAAGATAGGGGGTAAGTGTGTCTTAGAAACATGTTTGGGAGGGAAAGCTAATGAAGGCCGGTCTTACACTTCATTCCTCTAAGGCCGATTCTGTGGCGCTTTTTCATAATTTATATTAATTTTGTATGGCATCCCCCTAAGTTGTGGAAGTAAGGGGTAAAATATGTTCTAGGAATATGTTTGGGAGAAAAACCAAACGGGCGTTTATAATATATTTTTAAACTCTAAGGATGACTCCTGGAAATTTGTAGGCATTTTTACCCTAAATTTTGTAAAATTTTGTATCGCAACCCTGTCAGAGGCTGGAGATAAAGGTAAAGTAATTTCCAAAGATGTTTTGGAGAAAAAATTAATTTAGGTCGGTCTTAAATTTGACGTTCGTAGGAGCAGCCTGAAAGCTGTGGGAGAGATTCAAAAAATTTCAAAAAAAAATTAATTTTTGTATGGCAAACCTGTTGGGTTGCGGAGATAAAGTGTAAGTATGTTCCACAAAATGTTTGTGAGGAAAAACTGAAGGTGGTCGGCCTAGATTATACCCATGCAGAGGCAATTTAAGGAAAGTTGTGGAGGTTTTTATGCAAAAATTTTAGAGAAATAAACAGAAGTAGTCATGGTTGCTGGCTTATGTCTCGGCCAGCTATCGACCATAATACGGACAGATTGAAAGGCGGATGTAAATAAATCGATTTAATCATCTATAAGGACCAAGAATATAAATACTTAATGGGGTCGCAGATAGATATAAAAAAAATACAGATGAAATGGCAAATTTATTTATATCCTTATCACTTATTTGAGGGGTATAAAAAAAATTAATTAAATGAAGGAGGTCAGAGCTATCATATACTCAATAATATGGTTTTCCGTTTTTATGTTTCGACAAACAAAGGCATAAGGCCTAAGATTTGTTAAAGCCTTTAGGTGAATAAAGTAATATTGCAGACAGTTTTAGTTGATAATGCTTGTGTTAGGGTTTCGGTAGACTTGGCTTTCATATAAAAAAAAATTTGTTCCAAATTTTAGAAACAATCTTTAAAATTGTTACTGGTACTTGGATAAAAAAATACATGGAACCCTGAAAGACGGATGGCCAGAGATTAACATACTCACGAGTAATTTTAAGTAAATCATTATTATTAAAATTAAGTCATAAACTATTAGTTTTTGGCGCAACAGACTTCCGCATAATCGTTTTATATTTCTATCACAAGCTAGCGGTGTGGGTATAAAAAAGCTTGGGAGACTAAACTAAAAGTTTTGAAATATAAAAGCCAACATATATCCTCCAAAATAAAACATTAACAATATAAAATATTATTTAGTTCTAAGGGCAGGTACACATTTGCAACATGTTTATGCAACCTGGCATATTTTGTTGCTGGTAGCATAGTGTGTACTGGTGTTTATGGTTTCATTTCGTGTTACATTTAAAATTTCAAATTTTTTGAAGAGTTTGTTTCTTTAAAATGCAAATAGTTGTAATTGTAAGAGCAACGAAATTTTTTTTCTGTAAATAATTTGCTTGTAATTCTGTTTCTACTGTTTCAAAGAGTTTGTTATTTTATAATTCCTAAATTTTGCTTACAATACCAATTCAACATTTTAGTTTAATTTTTTTCCAAAGCACAAAGCACGAATAATGTTTGAATAAGAGTAAAGGATTATATTTGATTCAGCAGGCAGTAAAGGGGTTTTTAGTACAAAGCGTACCTTGAGTTTAGTTGTTAGTTAGAACTGCATTTGTTTAGTTTTAAATTAAATCTTAAATTTTAGATAAGGTTTAGAATGCAAGAGAAAAATTATGTTAAATAAAACTAGGCATTAGATGAAAATTAAGTTAAATATTTTAAAATTAATGTAAAATAAATAAAAAAAATTGAAGTTGCAATTATATCTCAAACATGTTTAACAAACTTAATATTCTAAACTAATTACTGATGAGTGGTAGTTAATTAGACGGCAAGGAAATATACCTTCTAATATCAATTTATTTCTTTGTAATACACACGGTTTTCATAGTTTTCGTCTTTTTCTGCGCCTTACTACCTACGCCAGATTTGTCCAAGCCCTATGCGCTTAGTGCTTATTTGTTTTTGTAAAGGATCTTAGCTATAGGCTGTGTGTCACAATACAATACAGCACTTAAGGTTCAATTCTACGCGACTTACCATAACGCCTTAACCATAACCGTTGCCTTAGAAACCAAAACTCAATTGGTTTCTATGGTTATGTTTATGGCGTAATGGTAGGTCACAATAATCAAATACAGTGTTGCCCATAAGTTTGGTTCGGACAGCTGTTTACTGTGGTATGGTTATGTTACGTATAATTGAACCTTTATCGCTAGCAATACTAAATACACAAACAACTTTGCCTTGTTGGTTTTCTTTATCGGTCTTCAATGTATACTTCGTATGCTTTGCTGTTTAATATTGACGAAAGCAATCATCATTTTAGATTTTATTTTTCTTTATCGTATAATACCATTAAAAAAGTGTTGGTTTTACAACAAAAAATTTGGAGTAAAAATTAGTTTTTCTTTAAATGTATTGACGTTTGATCTTCCTTAAAAAAGTTTTGGGCACCTCTGACCTATGCACATACTTCTCATGTCGTTCCTGTGTGAGCGATAGCATGCCTTATTTAATTATCCATCCATTTAAAATACTGCTGGTTAAACATATTCTTGACAGGTAATCTCAAGTTGGACGTTTTATTTCTTATTATTGTTAACTACTTCACTTCTACTTCTACAACGACAATGATACTGGCCAAAGCATTTAAGTCTTGGAGTATAAATAAACCTAAAAAATATTTAAACAACATTTACTTTTCAAACAAAGTGTCAAGAAGGAATTTATACCAATTAGGTTTACTACTTTTTTTCATTGAATTTGAGGGGTTTGTTTTATAATTTTAGTATACTTGCGATTTAGTATGATATTTCCAATGAAAAATTTAAAAAATCTTGTGCTTTAGTAGTGTATTTAATCTAAGTTTGAGTGGGGTTTCATTCAACAATAAAAGTGAAAGCAAAAAACAAAACACAAAAAAATTAATAAACAGATATTTTCTAAGTATATTTCAATATTACATTTTATTTGACAAGAATAGTTATGAACAAAAAAAAATCTATTAAAATAGATAAAGGCAAAGTTGGCCTAAATCCATTAAAATGGTCCCTCTTTTATACCTGTGGGGAGCTGCTACGAGGGGAAGAAATCAAAAAGAAGAGCATAAGATGAAAACAGTTACAGTTTTTTGGTATTTGTTGACTAAAAGGGATATTTTAGACTTGTAGTATTCAAAATAATACCTACAGGGCAAGACGATCAGGAAGTGGATTGTTGTAACAGAGTATCGAGGCTGTCTCAAAATTATATAAACCTTAAACCGTTTATCAGTCACTGGTCATTTTAACAGCATACCCCTGCCAGAAGACTGTCCTCAAGAAGCCAAAATTGGTGTTTACAAAAATGTTGTACACTCAAAAAATTATTAAGGTAAAATCTATTTAAAATAACTGGATATTCATTTAAAACCCGTCCAACAAGATATTCATCAAAATTAACAAAATATTTTATTTAAATTCAGACATAAAAAATTAACTGACATTTTCGTCTAAAATTAACTAGATTTTATGTCATTTACAGTAAAACACAAATTACCAGAAAAAAAAATAGCAAAGTTAAATATTACTAAAAAAATAACTGAAAAAAAACTACAACTGAAAATCAGTAATTGTGTTTATTTGAAGCTTAAATAACCCTTCAAATCAGTTTAAAAAATTATTTAATTAAAATATAAGCGTTTTTTTCATTTTGAAACAACTTTACGGAATACTTCCTAAATAACCTATAGTCAGTTACTGTAATAACTTTTTGAGTGTAGGAAGGAAGCCTTTCTTAAAAATACACTTGAAATCGTTTTTATTAATTTGTAAATATAAAGTACATATTCCTTTCTCTTTAATTATTTAAAATTATTTTCTTTATTAACTATTAATTTTTAAACAAATATAAAAAAAAAAAAAATAAAGAATCATTTTTTTTGCATTATTTACCCCAAGTTTTCAGTAGAAAAGGGGTTGAAAGACAAACCAGAGTTATTTAAAGGCTAGACACGAACGAAAGAACAATAAATAAAGTTTTATCTACTTTTATTTATTTACTTTGTACCCAAATGGTTAAGAAAAACTAAATAAACTCTAACCAACTGGCATCATGACTTAAACTATTTGTGTTTGAATAAATAAAGAAAACTTTTTCTTTAAATCATACAAATTTTAAATGTTTCCTAAACCATAAACTTAAATTCTCTTAGTAAATTAAATAAAAAAAGGAAATAATTTAGGGATTTTGTGGAGCCGCAAAAACATAAAATAAAAAGGTTACAAAAATAAAACGATTTAGAATGAAATATTTTAAAACACTTTTTGATATTTTGCTAAGTCTTAATAAAATTTTTCAAGTTTATTGTAGACCTTAATACTTAGGTTATATTAGTGTTTGTTTCGAAAGACTATATACAGGAAAAAATTAAAACTAAGTAATTGTCAAACCAAATTTATCAAAACAAGCATTTTTTAAAAAAGCAAACACTTGTCATTGAAATCTGCATCGAATATAAGAAGAAAGGAGATATGCGTCATGAACCATTGACCATTTCGGGTGGAGCTTAAGCCTGTTGAAGTTAAAATGAAGAAATACTAATATTTATAACTAAATTTTATTGTCCATCGTAGAGTTGTAATTGAGCAACATGAAACATTTGATCCCTTGCAGGGCCTTAACTGCCAAGACTGTGGCCACATCAAAACTTTTTTAACTTGCCTTCTGTTTGTGGGAAAATTTTAAATCTACGAAAAAGTGATTTAAACAAAACAAAATTATACTATGTTTAAAAAAATGAAGGGATTGTGATGGAAACTACACCATCAATCATGATAACTGCTCTGTTTTGGATCTAGCTCAGTGCATATTTAAGCAGAAAGGAGGTTTTACCCCTTCCTTGCAGGCAAATGATTTTTTTATTTATATATAATGATTGAATCTTCGACTTTGGCGAACTTACAATAAGTATTGAAATATTTAAGCTAAATAATCAAAATTAGTCCAGCCAGCGCCTAACTAAGTTTAAGTTAAGTTAAAGTAAAAATATATTTCTAGAGGTTTTATTTAAACGTAAAAACAGGGAGTCTGTTGGCAAATTCATATTTTTAGGTTTGGCCAAAGGAATTCCGTTATCATGCTTCGATAGTTTTCACCGTTGATATTCATCCCCAGGCCTCGGCAATTTCTAAAAAAATTTGTTTAATTATCTCGTGCATAGATAAGGTGCACCAAACAGTTACACTGGGGCAATGCAATGGTTTTAGATATTCCAATCGAGGGTTGCGGATTTTAGGAGACCAGTAGCGGAAGTTTTGTTTTTTGATGTCACATTTAAAGTGAAAATTAGCCGTGTCGCTCCAAAATATGGAATGTACAATGCGAAAACGCTTCAACATCGCTTCAAAAAATTTTTAGGTAAATCAAAGACACTTTCTTTCAGTTTTTGAAAGATTTGATTTTTTAAATTATTAAACTGTAGACTTTTTTTAAACCATTCATGATCGTTCTTGGAAGACCTAGTGAGGCTGTTCTTTTTCAAAGTTTTTCGGGAGTCCTTGAAGATCGACAAGGCCCTGGCCGGAGAACATTTATAGCCGAAGCAGTTGCGCGGAATCTCTGCACCCACGAACGACTAAAATTACAATTATTCCATCACGTATTAATTGAATATGAAACTTTGTACAAATTCTCGACGAGTAATTACGTAAGAATCGTAACTCTTAAAAAATTGCTTCTCAGCTCACTCGACCACTGCGACATCGTGACTGACAAACTAAACGAAGCCACCCTCCCTCCGCACCATTTATTATTTTTTTTTAATAATCGTATTTAAGAATATAAATTTACCACCAGACACCCAGTATATCTCAAAGGTAATCTTCAAACGACTGTGTCATTCATGTTGTGAGATGTTTCAAGCATGCGGGTTTGGATGTGTTACCAGATTATTTAATAAAAAAATAATTTGTCTTAAATTACTAAGGCACCGTGTGGTTTTTAATAAGAACTGGAAGAAGTTTCCTTGAGAAAAACAAGGAGCGTGGGTACGTTTTTAAAAAATTTATTTTAAAACCTCCCAACTTTACCCCGTTCCCTATTTACGCTGTTATTTTTCAATTGTTTTATGACATCTTTAGGGTCTTCATGGTTACTGAAGAAAGCGGTGTAATCATAAAATGTCAAAGTGTAAGTAAGACTGTTTGTGGGCATGTCTGCTACACTTTCTGTGTAAGATAATTTCTTGACATACTCCTGCCCCTTTTGGTTGAGGGCAGCTCAAGTAGTTTCCTTCTCTTATCATAAATTTTTGGCCGGTTATGCACATTTTAAAAAAGTTAAAGTGATTTACTGGCACGTTCAGCTTTATTTTATTTAACAGACCCTCGAGGCAAACATTATCGAAAGCTTTAGAGACATCAACGATAAGCACGGAGCGATACCTATTTTTCTGGGTTTGGTAAATGGTGCTATGTTGACTTTCAAAACCAAATTGTGGATTTGGAGGGCAGTTATTGTCATTCATGTTAGGGGTGGGTCCGCTTGTTTTTAAAGTAGTTGAGTTTTTCCAAAAAAGTTTCAAAAACATATTTATATTGTTTTAGTCCTGTCAAACACAATTGGAAATTTGTTTTTATTTTTAATGGTTTAGTAGTCACAAAATAGACCTTAAAATAAGTAAAATATAATTTTTACCCTATTTGTACCTCCCAAGGGCAAAAGTTTAAAAACTATTTACACAAATAAATTCATATCTTCTATCCTTATTAGTTAAAAAGGTGAACTGACATATTAGTTAAGATATTAAACAAAGGACAAAAGGAGTGTTTTTTCCCTCTGTTGCTTCTTAAGGTCAAACATTTTAAAAAAAGATTTTTAACCGATCTTTATTTTCTGGTCAGTTTTTATGTTTCTAGGGTCTCAGTGTCCCAAAGTCCCTTATAAGTAGACTTACGCATCTGCATGGGTCATGGGTATCCGCAATTAAAAATAAGAGCTCTACCTGTTCAAGAATTCTTGATTTTAGAATGTTGTTTTTCTTTATGTGTATAAATAAGAATCTTTTATAAAACTTTTGGGTTTTTTTGAAGTTTTAAAAACATCTTTTACACTAATGTTTTATTTCTCTTATCAAACTTTAAGTGACAGTTTTATTATGTCATTTTTCTAAAATGACAGTTAATTCTAAATTAAGATTTGTAAAAAAACTGTGGGCTTCTTTTGATTCATTATAACTGGGGTCAAGTTTAATAAATGTTCGTTACGTTTTATGCTTTAGAAACTCAATTAACATTAAAAATCTTTTTAATGACATAACATGTTGTGCAGTAATAAAATGTCAACTTTGTTTTAAAAAGTTTTGTCTCAAATAAACATTAAAACAAAAAGCCCAAGACATTGAGAGGTAAAGAAGCCCAAGTATTAGTCCTTTGATTAATAAGTAAATTTACTAAATCATAATTGAAGAAATACGTCTAAGAATACAGAAAAGGTCGAAAAATTTTTAAGTATTTGCAAAAAAGTCTTTATTTTTTAAAGCTTTAGGTCTTTTTTATATGAATTATTTTATTTTATACTAGCTAAGCCCCGGGGTGCTTCGCTACCCCAATCATAGTAAATTTATTAAAATATGTAAACAAAAGAATTTATATATTTTTTAATTTATTGGTTGACCCACATAAGTTGCAATAAATAATAAGTCAGCCCTACTATTTACTTAGCACATAAAAATTGGAAATTTACCAGGCATACAGTTTTGGAGATATTCAGAAAGCAAAAATTATTTAACGCAAAACTTTTTAAATTTTGTTTCTATCTTATATACATCAAAAGATAGTAGGCTACAGGTTTTTCCTTTTTTGTCCCCTTTTTATGCCTTTACGGGCCCAATTTCTAAAACTTCGTATGTATTTAAACAAACATGTATTTAGCTCTACGCGTTTGATCAGTATGGCTTTGGATAATTTGGTTAGGCAATTCATAACCAGACCTTCCCACACAAATGGGCGTAGTGTAGGCGCGGCAGCAAAGATTTTCAAAAAAAACTTGCCAATTGTTTCTTCCAGACTTTAAGTAACTCGCTGTAAAAATTTCAAAAAAATCGATCCACTGGACAGCTATATATTACAAACATACATACATATGTACATACATACATACATACATACATACATACATACATACATACATACATACATACATACACACATACATACATACATACATACATACATACATACATACATACAACCTTTCTTTATATAATATAGATACAGGGATCACATTTCAAATATTTTTCAAATGAAGTTCAAACTTCTCTTATATTGTTATATCCAAATTTTATTATGCTTTTGTGCAAATTTTTGTACCTCACCAAAGAAAAAGGTGTGAGACCCACCTGCAGTTACACCGATCGACACAGAATCACTTCCTGAGTCGATTAATACCTGTCAGTCCATACGACCGGCTAGGAGTTAGGCTGTGTTCCAAAACGCAGTTTGCTTTGCCTTACGAAATTTCAAGTTTTTCCTGAAAGCAAAGATGATGTTTTTGATAATATCTTCTACTTCCACATGAGTGCTTACAGCTATATTAATGTCCTGGAAGCAAAAAACGTAGTCCAAATTGTAAAGAGTGAATAAGGGAAAAAGTTGAAAATTTTTAATGCAAGGCAAACTGCGTTTTGGAATTCAGCCTTAATGTATTCTTGTAAACAGAGTAGAGACCGCATTTTTGCAGATATTTCGATGAAATTTGGAACAGATAAGTTTTTTGGCATAAGAAAAAAGCATGTTGTTTGTGGTGATGATCAGGTTATTTTTCGACAGAGCTCCCATACAAATGTCCTCCCGGATTAAGCGTTTTGGGCTATAACTGGCTAGAATATGGCCTTATCTTCACATAATTTTGCACGTTTGTTTATCTTTATGCCACCCATTTTTGTACCGAAAACAAATATTATCGGTCTATTTTTGAGCTTCATAAAAGTCGCAACAATAGAAGAACCAGTTTGAAAACTTACATTTTTGTGGGTGCTGCAATCCTCCATTTTTGTACTTTAGAACTTCGAAATTAGAGGCCTTCTATATTTGTGCCAATTTTAAAAAATCAGTGCAATAAAAGTACCAGCATAAAAAGTTTACCTTTTATGGGCGTGGCACCGCCCACTTTTTTACCTTCATAATTTTAACTTTAAAAGCCGTTTACGTGCGAACTAATTTCCAAAAATCGGTATCGAAGAGGAATTGAAATTATGTTTCTATCATAATTTATTTTAAAGTTACAAAAAGTACTTAAACATAATTTTAACCCTTTCTTCCCCTTAGGGTCTATAAAATTAAAAAAGTATCTAAAAACGTAGTCATATTTTTTAGGCCTGTTACACTTAATTTGAATTTTGTTCCTATCGTTATGGGTTTAAAAGTTAAAAAAACCAATGAAAAAATCAAAATATATTTTTAGCCCTTTTTTCCCCCTTTGGGCCCAAAATTAAAAAAAAGTACGAAGAACGTAATCATGTTTTTGTAAGACCTATCGAACGCAATTTGAAAAATTTTTCTATATTTATTGGTTTAAAAGTAACAAAAAGTACCAAAAAGTACCAAAATATAATTTAAACCCCTTTTTTCGGCCTTTCGGACCAAAATTTAAAAAAAAACTCCAAATACCTGTCTGTTTATTTCTTAAGGAAAACGCTAAACTTTTTAAATTTTGTTTCTATCTTATAGACATCAAGAGATAGTAGGTTACCGATTTTTCCCTTTTTGTCCCCTTTTTATCCCTTTACGGGCCCAATGTTTAAAAATTCATGTGCATTTAAACAAACATGTAAAGCTTAACACGTGTTGTAAATTTCATGTATTAAGTTCCACGCGTTTGAGCAGTATGGCTCTGGATAATTTTGTTACCTGACCTTCCCACACAAATGGGCGTTGTGTGGGCGTGGCCGCAATAATTTCCAAAAAAGAGTAGCCTATTGTTCCTTTTAGACTTGAAGTAACACTCTGTAAAAATTTCACAAAAATCGATCCACTGGTGTGGCCAGCTATAAAATACAAACATACATACATACACACACACCCCTTCTTTATATAATAGATATTCAGTTTTTTATTACTCTGTTGTGTAATTTTAAAACTTGCATTCAAAAATTTGATTATTTTTTGTAAAAATATTCCAAAAGTAATAAAAATAAAAGTAGTAATTTTGGGACACCCTGTATTTTTAATTGTGTAACAAATTTGTAAAACTTACCTTTCAAACTATTTTTTTTATTTTCCAAATAAAATAATAACTTTTTTGTAATTTTTTCATTCGTTTTTAATATTTATTATTCTATTTTTTTCGCTGTTGCTGCTACAAACTTAAAGTTTTTTAGCAGATTTTTTTTGTTAAAGAAAAACTTTTTAATTTTATTTAACAGTTTTTAGCTTATTTAATTTTTTTTTTTTCAAAATATTATTTTTTTGTTTATTTCTATTTACTTAAATTTATACAAAAACAGTTTTTAAATTTCTTAGATATTGAAATATTTGGAAAATCTTTTATTTTATTTGTTATTTTCTATTATATAGAGGAATGAGAAACTTAATTCTATAATTATAGGTAACAGACAACTTAGTTTTATGCCTCTTTTAACAATTTTATATTTAAATACTATTTTACAAGTTCTTAAAAGACATAAAGTAAAAGAGTATGTTTAGACTTAATTTCCTAAATAACTAGTTGCTACAACAAACCATATTAATAAAGAAGAGCATAAAACAATAATTTATTTAAACTTTTTTATTTCAAAAGTTGCCCTTTATCTGAATTCCTTCGAAGAGCTTGCATTCTACCACATTTAATTTAGAAGTAATCAAATTTATCCTTTTTGTTTAAGTAAAGGATTCATTTAGAAATAAATATATCAATTTAGTTTATACATTCCTATTTGTTGTGTTCATTTAATATTGTTTATTAACAGTTTCTTGTAGTTTGGAAAAGTTCATAAAACGAAATTTGTTTTAAGTTAGAAAAAAATCTCAAACAAATTTTTTGATCGCCGTTAAGAGGGAATATTAGTGTAAAGGACATTTAAAACCGGTTCTATAATTTTTGAAGGCCGGCATATTTAAACGAGCTGTTTTTTGTGGTGGCTAAGCCAGATTTGGCGAGTAATTATGAATACACAAGTGCCTAAACAACGTAAGAAAATTGTTGTTTTTTATTTAAAAAACAATATTTTAAAGCAAAAATTTCAACCTAAAATTTTGTTCAGTAAAAGCGAACACTTGCCAATGTTTAGCGCTTTTTAAGGACATAAATCAACATTTAATAGAGAATTTCAGAGACTTAGGAAAAAGCAGAATAACAAAATTATAATCCAAAAAACTCGAACCAAAAAAGGGATGCAACAATCGCATGTGACCCACCTACTGTTAGAAAAACTCTGGCAACAATCACTCAAATTTAGAACTTAAGGAGCAGCTGGTATGCAACTATACGCTATTAAAATGAACTCTAAAATTAACGTCAATATCACAAATCTGCATGTTATGGGCTTTAAGGCCAAGGTCCATTGGAGATAGAGTTACAGAAAAATGACAATCTAAATGTGGGGCCAAACGTTAGCAATTTCTATTGTAAGTCGCGTCAGAGTGTGGTGTGCAGTTTCAACACGGTTTATTGTTGCGCCTTAATTTTTAATGAAAACGGTCCTACTGCTACAGTCAATGGAGAACGTTACTTAAAGATGTTAAAAGAGTTTTTTTTACGCTCATTGTGGTATCAACAGGATTCGGAAACTTGTCACATAGCCACGCCAGTGCTGTCAAAATTGGGGCGAAAACCTCCAAATAAGTTGATTTGAAAAAACTCCAAATTCCGTTGGCCCCCAGGTCTCGTGACCTTACTGCACCTGATTCGTTTTGTAGTGTTATTGCAAAAAGGAAATTTACAAAACAAAATCAAGAAATTTTAAAAGAAAGAGAGAAAGAATTTTTTAAAGCAGTCAATGCGAAAGAAAATAAAGGCGATTCCCGATGCAATCCTACGGGCAGTAATGAATAACTTTTTGTTAGATGTCGCACATGTGTCAACGAGGTTGGAGGCCATTTGATTTCAATTACTTTAATAAAAATATGTCTTTTGTTTCAATTAATTAATAAAAAATAAATTACATAAGCTTTACAAAGAGTTCTTTGAGTTTTTTGTTGCAGAAAAACTCATGAGCCCACATCTATTTTATTTCTGACAGTAAACTTCGTAAAGAAGTTACAAAAATAACAGCTTGATTGACCTCAGAACCTCAGTTAGCCATATATTCCCCAAGTTATGGCAAACATATGTCACTAATGATGAATTAGTTTTATCACTATTTATCAGCTTAAACGTCCTTACCTCAAAAACATAACCTAAAGGTTTAGGGTCTCCGGTCACATTGATTTAGTTAATACCTTTTTAACAAGTTGGTTGACCTGAATCTGATTATTTCGCAATTTTAATAACAGCACGTTCTATTTCTATGTTCAGCTTTGAACACACAATTATCTTTATTCGTCTACAAAAGACTGGGATTTGTTATATTTTTCTTCTTCCTTCAACTTTTTCTTCGTTTTTATTTTAAAGTAATACTGACTTATTGTTAAAGTTAAATCATAAATAAGATGCAAATGAAATTTATATTAATTTCGTTGTATTGGTATTTTATACACACATACATAGATACATGAATTAGTGTAAGTATGTAATTGTACCTTGGCTCTCGGTTGACCAAACCAATGTAGACGATGTTCTTTTTAACGATGTCTTTGAGATAATCCCAAGTTTATTACAGAAGATATAAATCACTTCACTTTCTGTGCTTCAACAATAAAACACTGTTTCTACCACGACCTTCTACAATCAGTGTTAATATTAAGTAAAGATATCCTGAGGCCGTGGCCATTTGGGTTCCCACTCAAACGTGTTTGTCATTGTAAAATGATACTTAAAACAAAATGTTTAATAGAACTTATCTTTACTTGTTATTTGGTTTAAGATTTAATAGAAAACACATTTCGTTTCCTTCCGCTTTCTAAAATATTTATGTCTTGTAACCTTTTTTTTTATAAATTCTGCTGATTACAGCCACCAATAATCTTAAGTCAAAAAAATTCTTTAAGCACGTTTGTGTCAAGATTTTTAAAAAGATTTTATAATTGGACTTGGTGGCTAAAAGCTTAAGTTGATGGATTTGTGTGCTAGACAACAGAATTTTTTTTATAATTTTTTTTTGTTATAAATCAGACAAAGGGCATGTTATAAAGAAAAAACAGGGCATGTGGCAACGCAAGTATTATCGGGACTGTCGATTTTGTTCCCGGCCTGATTGAGTCATGCACGCTGGAACCTTTTCTCTGCAGGAAACTCTCTTTCGTTATTTAAGATGGAGGGGCAAAGAAATCATCTTCTCGAAAGCTTTTTATCTGAAGCTATATGAAAAATGGCCTAAGACGAAAACTGGTGTTGGTGGAGGTATGTTCGTTGCTACAACAGGAGTTCGGATTTCGTTCAGACTTCCGGATGAATGCAGTGAGCTGCAATGTAAGCTATCAGCAATTGGTATTGCGGTTAACTGGCTATGGTACAGCCAGTTATTGAGCAGAAGTATTGGAAACTTCCCCGACAGCCGTCCCACCGTTAGGTCCATTACTTATGTATACTCTAAATAACAACTACTCTGCGAATGTGAGGTATCTTTGAACTAGATGGCGATGAGTTCTAACATCACCCTGCCGTAAATGAGAGGACACAGGACAAATGCGGACAAGTGTGCTGCTAAAGCACTTGCCAATAATGGTGCGAAATTGGATAATGGGTTAATTTAGCAATTCTCTGTAATTTCTGTCTTTTCTTGTAAGCTTCGTGTGGATGAATATTTCGGAGGAATCGCAGTGGCTAGATGGTTTTACAAGCCTAGATGTAGAACCACTCAAATAACCTGGCCGAGGTTAGATCCGAAAAGTTCCACTTCTCTTCTCGATCCGAGAAAAGAAAGGATAAGGGACGCCGTTACCGCAATACCAACCACTGTCGATTTGGTACTCATGCCAGCAATTTGAGACTGCCTTACAGCGATTTCTTTAAAACCTAACAAATGCTGAGGAGTATACAGCACCTCTTATGCTGCTGTTCGGCACTGAATGACATCCGGATAAGGAAATTTCCTAACGACAAACCAAATAGCCTGTCGGCTGTAGCCAACATTGGCCTAACCAGTCTATTATCCTTTAAGGGATAGCAATTGATTGGAGGACAGGAACCACTAGGGGGCAACTTTTGTCAGACATATACATACATTAGTTCCTTATTTCTATCTGAATTTTCTTACTCAAGCTAATCTGATCTAATGTATTTTTCTCTTTCTATCCTTTTCTTCCTCAGGTATTTCAAAGTGACTGAAGGAACGGACCCAAGTAAGCTACACCACATTCCTTCACCATTTGTAACGATTCACACAGTGACTGGTTTATCTAAGCGATACTTTGCTACCTAAATGTTTCTGGCCGTGCTCAGAGCAAAGGGAGGATGTTCTTGTACCCTTCAGATAGATTAAGAATCGTCGTATAAAATTAAAGATAGGTAGCTATCATTGCACATTAACTACAGAACAAAATAAAAAAAAAATCATAAAATGGAAAATAAGTCAAGTGAAGAATTTGATGTGTTTTCTTCAAACTCTAATACCCTCCCGACCATGATACCAAAACGATAAAACTTCCTGATAGCCCTTACTTGATCCCCTAGCTACTATAGATTAACCGTTCATGGAATAAAATTTTGTTAATCTAGATATTCATTATTAACATAATTATTTGTTTAACATATCCATATAAACAGTCAAGAGAAGAATAATAAAAATAATTGTTCAGTGTAATTGTGGATGGTTTTGATTGTTCTATTAGTTACTGTTAGGGCAGGTATGTGTTTAATTTAAAAAAATTTTTTAATTGGACAAAGAAAAACAAAACAGTAGGGTTGGAGGGCTTACAATATAATATTAGTGCAAATTATATTTAATTTCGTTCGGTTATTTTTTATACTCTTTTTTTTTTTAATTTTTCTATTTATTTTTTTTTATTTGCAATAAAAGTAATTGTATATATGAAGCTATAAAATGAGAAATAAATAATACGCTTATATATTTTAAAACTCGCCACAAATTTTTTAAGAGAACAGCAGGGCTGTTGTTATGAGCATACCTAAATCGCGAAAGCTTAAAAGTACAAATTCTTTCTCATTCTATAGAAAATTTACTTCGTAAGTGTTAGGATAGTTAAATGTGTTTGTATGAGGGGTTAATATATGTTAGTTAGTATAAGTGTGTCTTAAATGATTCTAATTCAGGAACTATTTGTTTGCAAACATTTTGCTACAAGTGTAAGGAACAGATATTACATTTTACACATTCAAAAAAAAAAAAAATTAAAAAAAATTTATAAGGAAACTTTTAACGAAATAAACAAAAAAACAATAATCTAAAAAGAAGTAATCATTTATCAAAAAAATCCGGATGTGTTGGTTTCAGAAAAGAAATATTGAGTAAGTGGGGGCAAAAAAAATAATTGTAATTGCGTGGAAAGTTATGTTATGTGTTTACGATGCAGGAGCCACAGGTACACTTGCTGGGTTAAACTCAACAGCTTTAGCTCAGGATTGTCCTTTCCCGAATATTCGGTAAGGATACTCCGACCACCATTATTGTTTTCTTTCCAAAAAACAACAGAATTGTAGCGATTCGCTATAACTTTTTTATTATAACTTACTCCAGGTAAAGAATTGTGTTTTCCCCAGTTTTTTTTTTTTTGTTTATAGAACTAACACCGTCTTCCAATATAATTTATTTCCTGTTTTCCTCTACTTAAAATAACAGTTTTGTTTCGTACCGTTTTTATTCTTTAATTCCTTTACCAATATCTCCAGTCACTTTTTTTATTTAAAAAATTTTCTCTGAACCTTTTTAAATTACAAAATGTATTTCTCTTTTCTTTTGTTTAAAAATAATTAAATAAACTTTCGATTTAAGTTTCAGGGGAAACCAAGTTTTTTTATGTTTTACATTTTCAAAAGTTCAATCATACAGTAATTGATTATAAGTACCAGCAGACCTCACAAATTTCCGCAGCCGCCTCAACATAACTTAACGAAACCTTTGTTATTGTATAAACATGAAATTGAGGTCGGTGCATTACATCAAGATTAGAAAGTTATATAAAAAAAATAAATGAAAAATTATTATCATCACCTTAACATAGTCGAAAGTGTTCGAGTTTGGTGGACTTAGAAGAAGTTTGATAAAAAATAACCACTAGGTTAAGCCATTATTAACTTTAAAAAAAAGGTTCTCTTTTATTTAGTGGGGTGTAATACATAACCGTGACATATAGTATATCATAAAAAATACGATAAAATAATTGTCATATAAATAACCAAATTGTTAAAAGTTTTTGCTTTCTTTCTCTTAGATCAGCTAAGGCCAAGTAAGAAATTAAATACAGTTTACATTCTGACTAGGACAATTCTTAAAACAAACACCGCATTTGTAACAATTTCAAATTTATCAGAAGGAACATTTTGGCCAAAAACAGCAATTAACAGAAAAAAAATTTTTAGGCTGAAAGGCAGGGTAATTTAAACTATTATATCCAACTTGTCCTTTAGCACAACTAAACAGCTTAAGGTTTCAAATAAAGTATTGAAGGGGTCATAAAAAAGTTGTAGATAATTTTATCCTTAGGCAATCAAAAAAAAAAAGTTGCCAATGAACGGTTTCAAAGCAAAATTCTCTTGATTTGACAATAGAACACAAAAGCCTCTTGTGCTTAAATACTAAAACACATACAAACATATAAGACAAATTCACAAAGTATGCTATCATACTACATTGCCATATTGTCCTATTTTGAAAAATATGTTAAACAATTTAAAAAGAAATTTTTCCTTTGAGATAAAAATTTGAAACCAAACCAATTACCTCTTGCAAATAAAACAGTATGACTGATAATATATCCTTGCAAGTATCCCTAATTTTTTAATTTTATATCACTTTGATTTCATCTTATAGTGAATTATATTTATTTTTAATATTTCTTAAATACTCTTTATCTTATGTCTTAGTCTTATTGTTCTACTTAAAACGTTGTTCCTGTTTTGTCTTTGCAACAATTAATTTCAAACTATCGTCGTATGGACATGGCATTTGTAGGAAATTGCGGTTTATTAGAGGCTGAGAAGAAACGTTTGCACGTTAAACGCCAAAATGCAGCTCTAAAATCAACACTATAAAATGCATAAATAAAAGGATTAATTGCACTATTGAACCAGCCCAGCCATGTCAGTACCTTGGCCAAAGTGCTGCTAACCTGATCTTCATCCAGAAATGGTGTAATTAAGTAGTTGATAAAAAATGGCAGCCAACAGGCAATAAAGCCACCTACAACAATACTTAAAGTTTGTGTGGTTTTTGTTTCTTTTTTTAATGAGGAAATACGATTCGAAAAGGATTTTGCTGTATAGTTATGAGAATGTTGATGCTGATGCGAACGCAGCTGTGGGGTATGCGGTCGAAGCATTGAAGAACCGCTGCTTGTTGCAATGGAATCTGGTGTTAAAGTATTGTTGCCTGTTGAGGTTATAATGTTGGATGCAGCACTACTACTTAAATAATGCTGATGACGCATACTATTCGTACGCATATGTTTGTTGGGATGTGCATGCTGTTGATAATGCTGATGATGATTTTGTTGCTGTTGGTGTTGTTGGTTGTTGGTGTGTGTAAATGTCCATGGATTTTCTTGTGCCATTGCAGCTGTTCCTGTTGCAGTACCCGTGCTGCAAGTAGTACTTGTCATAGTTGTTACCACTGATGAGGCAGTTGGTGAACGTTTTATTGACGCTGGCCTTTTCATTTCGTAGCAACCGTTTTTATTTGTTGGTGAACTGGCTGTATGCTGCTGTAGCACCAGCAATGAATGACAATGTGTTGTACCACCAACTTCATTTTCTGCAGCCATAATTTCTTGTAAATCTTTAGCTAATGTTTGATTTGATAAAGTTCTGGCAGTTTGTTGACGCTTATGTCCAGAGCTCAAGTCAAATTCTGATAGGTCCGGGTCTAGTTCATGGTCAACATCCGCTGCCGTATAGCGTTTGAATTTCTGTTGGAGAAACACAAAAAGAAAATGAAACAAAAAAAATCAATGTCGTTTTACACATCTAAGCGATAATTATCAACATTTAATAGCAAAAGTAAAAGACATTCTATTTGTTGTACTTAATGTTAAATTTAAAAAAAATGTTTTTGGTTAGTGGATCCTATATTTTGTTTGGATTTGTTAGCCTTTTGTTGTTTACAAAAAAAAACAGACGCAGAAAAAAATATTATTTTTTTAATTTTCTTATATTCTCTTTAGGAGCGATTTCACGTAAAAGCACGCAAATCCGAAAAAGTTTATTTTTACCTTTTTAAACAAAATTATTCATTTAGCGGTTATTCCTAGCAAACAGAATTTCATTCAGTCTCAGCTTTTATTATACGATCGAAGCAGGGAAAGTTGTAAATATGACAAAAAAAAATATTTTGTCTCTCCCCCTAATTTTACTGCCTTAGGCGGTTGCCATATGAAATTTAAAAAAATAATGTAAAACCGCCCATACCTTCCCCATAGTCTGTTTTAAAGAAATAAATGTCATACAAAACCCCCTTTAGTTTCCCTTCCCAAACATAGTCCTAGAAAATACTTACCCCCTATCATCAACGCCTAAGGCGGGTCCCATACAAAACTTAGTAAAATTGTTATAATATTATTTTGATTTTTAAAATTTTTTCAAAAAAAAAATAACTATTGAGAAGAAATTCCAATTTAAAAATCTACTTTAATACCCTCAAGATAATGTGCTGCACTTCACACTGACTAAAAGGTGCTCTTAGTTTTGCAAATGATGACCAAGGTCGAATCTGTTTTGACATTTGTGATTTAGATGGATGTAGAATACAAGTGAACAAGCCTTTGAGAGATCACTCCCAAAGAACTCGGAAAAATCGTGTCTATTTTTGTGCGTAACTAGTCGTCTGTGGCAATGGCGCAGGGCGATTTCCGTTGCCGATTCCCCGGTCGTCCGGCACCGACTGCGCAAACACTGTGCCGTTTGGCCACCAACCTTGAAGAATATCGGACGACACGGGAGGCTGTCAAGAGTGGCCGGTCTTGGAGCTTGTTCTGCCGAGAATATCGCCGCTGTTGGCGGGGATGTCGAGCTATCGCTAGAAACATCGACCAGACGTCGTGCCTCGCAATTAGCCAAAAGCCTGTCATCCCTAAGGGAAATTTTGGTCAAAGACCTGCGCAAGTTCCTGTACAAAGTCCAGTCCGCGCATCAGCTGCTGCTTGTCGACGGCCAAACGCGTATGACCTACGCCCAAGTCATCCTTAAACTCGAGGCCGAAGTGTACGTTTTGTGACCAAAAGCATAATGAGAAATGAATCTCATTTCCACCTTAGCGGGTACGTAAACAAGCAAAACTATTGCTTCTGGGGAATCGAAAATCCATGAGTGATCCCGAGCAGCCATTACACTTGCTCAAAGTGACTGTATGGTGCGCTGTTCCCGCTGGAGAAGTCATCAGGCCATTTATGCCGAGAACACCGCAAGTCAAATGACAACAGTGGACGGTGTGCGCTATAGGGCGAGGTTAGCCGAGTTTTTTTTTGCCGCAATTGAACGAATTAAGACTGGAGGACATGTAGCTTTAACATCACGGAGCAACGGCACACACTGCACAAGCCACAACCAATATTATAAAGGCGGTGTTCCTGGGTCGCGTCATCTCTTGTTTTTGCGATTTACATTGGACCGCTAGATTGCCCGATTTAACTGTTCCATACGTGGGGTTTTTTGAAGTCCATGTTTACGTGAAGAAGCCCAAGACCCTGGAAGCCCTTAAGGATAAGATTCGACATGAGTGCGAGAATATGTTGCCCGAAGTAATTGCCGAAGGGATTAAAAATGTCATAAAACAAGACCGTATAGCAATCAATTGTGAGGGCGCCCATTTGGCCGATATCATATCAAAAAAATTCTCAAGCTTTTAGTCATCATAATCAAGAAATAGAATTGAAGTTTTTTATTAAGAAAAAAAATTGGAGCCAATCAGCATCGGATGACTTTTTTTGTCCCACCTTGTACATAAAGTTTTATACCCTTCACCTAGTGATGAGGATTTTATCAGTTTGTCATGCTGTTTCTAAATTCTTTATTATCCATTTGCGACTCCATAAAGTGTATATATTCTGGATCTTTATAGATAGGTAAGTCCATTTGGTAATGTACTTTGAACCAAATGTTGGTGCCAAACTATCAGAAATATACTGAGCATGATCAGAATCACTTTCTAAGTCGATTTAAGCATGCCCGTTCGTCCGTTTGGCTGGGTGTCCATGTATTCTTGCAATCAAAGTACAGGTCGCAATATTGAAGATATACATATGAATGACATTTTGCACAGATAAGTTTTTTGGCACAAGCATAAAGCTTACTCTTTGACGGATCCCCAATACAAATGATTTCCCAAGATAAGCATTTTGTGCTATAACTGACTCAAATATTACTTTAATAAAAGAAATTGTACATGTGTCTAACTTAGAGCCCCTAAGCAAATGTCCTTCCGAAAAATCAGTTAATAAACACCAAAAAATTATTTAAAAAAATTTATTTTAAACAATTTAGGCTTATTGTTAAGGGTTGTAAATTCATTTGACGCCAAATACCTTAGAAGAAAATTTTTTTTCAAAACTTTTGATGTTTGTAGGTTTCTGCGTTTTATTAGGTACTTTTACTACCAGATAATTAGAGAAAAGAGACCAATAAAGAGGATTTTTTATTTTACAGTAATTTTGTGTAAAATTTTTATGCTGAACTTTTTTGAAACTCAGACAAATTTAAGTAAAAGTAGGGCTGAGAACAGCCATAGGGTTGAATTTTTAGAACTTTTTTTTAGAACAAAATTATTTTTGGAAAAGATGTTTTAGTGATTATGAATATCTGTTAAAGATTTCCTTAAAAGTAAATAAGAAAGTGGAGTTAATTCTACCTTTCTTTATTTAAATAAACAGAAACACAAAATTTTTTGGTGTTCCCAGAATCGCCCATTTAAATTTAAAACTTTGAAAAGGGTTCTATATCAATCCACTTTAACTTTATTATACAAATTAACTTACCTTATTATGGACACTTATATCAGTCATATGATCATGCCTATTTGCTATAACACAGGAAATTCTGGCATAAACATAAATCATTACGGCCATTGGTATAAAGAAGGAGCCCATTGCTGAAAATATCACATAACCTTCGTTTTGGTTATAACGACATTCATTTAAATCTCTGCGTCCTGGTTCATACCTGTAGCCGAAAGAAAAACAAGATAAAATAAATTTATTAAAAAGAAAGAATAACTGATGACAGAAAAGAAATTTACAGGGAAAGTAACTTAACAGAAATACGTTTAATGACGCATTTTTAATGCAGGATTTTTGTTTTGCGAAGAGGGCATTAGGGAGCTATGGATTTTGCTTAAAACAGCACTTATTTTATACGTTTGATATTATTTTGAATTTATGGTTTTACCTTGAATTTTTTAGTCTATTTTGAATAAGACAGTTATAGATTCAAACTTCCACGATAGAAAAGCCATAAATGAGAATCGATGTAAATTAAATGAAAAACCATGCCTGTCTTATTATCTTAAGGATTTATATTATTTACTCAATAACATAATTTAAAGCTAAAATATTTAAATAATCTGCATAAGATTTAAATTTGATTTTATTGCTTTCGAAAGTCAACTTTTTTTTGTACCTGGTATATGGTTGAATGTACAAATATGTATTTACTTACATATTTTACACAAATCTCATATTTGGATAAAAGGATTATGGGTGTTTTGAACCACACACATACACAAATACACATAACTACACACATGAATATCTTTAGATTTTTCGTTTTCCCATTTGCATAACTAAAGTATGGCAAGATTTATGACAAACAGCAATAATTCTTTTACAAATTTGGCTTTAGAAATCGTAAGTTTTAAGTGGGACAACATCCTTTAAAATGTTAATCCAAATTTATTGGCAGATCTCGATTGGCCCAAATGAGCAAATTGATAGCTTCAAGTAAGGACTATCAAGATAAAAAGATTTACGTGGTTAAACCTTCAACCCTTTTGTTAATTTGCTCTACCTTTATGCTGGGGAATGTTTGGAAATTTGTATTGCAATAAATCCTATTTATTTGCAATATTCTGTTTCATTTAAAGGATTTAAATATTTTATTTGTTTGGTACATATTGCAAAAAGGATTATATTTGCGTAAGCTGGGGGAAAGTAATTTTATTGAATTAATTCCTACAGGAATTTTCAAAAAGGCAAGTTATTACAGCCTCGTGTACATATATTGACATAAGGACAACATTGAAAAATAATTTCCATTTAGTTTCTTTCAATAAAACTCAAAAAGGAAAGGGTTAAGTTATGTTTTTTTGATATGCAACATATTAATTTTATTTTAAATCTCAAAGGAATATTAAATAAAAAAAAATCAATAAAAGCTTATAACATATGGAAAAAAATTAAAAATTCAATGATATGTAGATCCATATCCTCCATTAGCGTAAAAAAACGGATACAAATTTAAACGCCATTTCCTTTTTTTCAACATTAAAGTTATGTAATGTAATGTAATGTAATGTAATGTAATGTAATGTAATGTAATGTAATGTAATGTAATGTAATGTAATGTAATGTAATGTAATGTAATGTAATGTAATGTAATGTAATGTAATGTAATGTAATGTAATGTAATGTAATGTAATGTAATGTAATGTAATGTAATGTAATGTAATGTAATGTAATGTAATGTAATGTAATGTAATGTAATGTAATGTAATGTAATGTAATGTAATGTAATGTAATGTAATGTAATGTAATGTAATGTAATGTAATGTAATGTAATGTAATGTAATGTAATGTAATGTAATGTAATGTAATGTAATGTAATGTAATGTAATGTAATGTAATGTAATGTAATGTAATGTAATGTAATGTAATGTAATGTAATGTAATGTAATGTAATGTAATGTAATGTAATGTAATGTAATGTAATGTAATGTAATGTAATGTAATGTAATGTAATGTAATGTAATGTAATGTAATGTAATGTAATGTAATGTAATGTAATGTAATGTAATGTAATGTAATGTAATGTAATGTAATGTAATGTAATGTAATGTAATGTAATGTAATGTAATGTAATGTAATGTAATGTAATGTAATGTAATGTAATGTAATGTAATGTAATGTAATGTAATGTAATGTAATGTAATGTAATGTAATGTAATGTAATGTAATGTAATGTAATGTAATGTAATGTAATGTAATGTAATGTAATGTAATGTAATGTAATGTAATGTAATGTAATGTAATGTAATGTAATGTAATGTAATGTAATGTAATGTAATGTAATGTAATGTAATGTAATGTAATGTAATGTAATGTAATGTAATGTAATGTAATGTAATGTAATGTAATGTAATGTAATGTAATGTAATGTAATGTAATGTAATGTAATGTAATGTAATGTAATGTAATGTAATGTAATGTAATGTAATGTAATGTAATGTAATGTAATGTAATGTAATGTAATGTAATGTAATGTAATGTAATGTAATGTAATGTAATGTAATGTAATGTAATGTAATGTAATGTAATGTAATGTAATGTAATGTAATGTAATGTAATGTAATGTAATGTAATGTAATGTAATGTAATGTAATGTAATGTAATGTAATGTAATGTAATGTAATGTAATGTAATGTAATGTAATGTAATGTAATGTAATGTAATGTAATGTAATGTAATGTAATGTAATGTAATGTAATGTAATGTAATGTAATGTAATGTAATGTAATGTAATGTAATGTAATGTAATGTAATGTAATGTAATGTAATGTAATGTAATGTAATGTAATGTAATGTAATGTAATGTAATGTAATGTAATGTAATGTAATGTAATGTAATGTAATGTAATGTAATGTAATGTAATGTAATGTAATGTAATGTAATGTAATGTAATGTAATGTAATGTAATGTAATGTAATGTAATGTAATGTAATGTAATGTAATGTAATGTAATGTAATGTAATGTAATGTAATGTAATGTAATGTAATGTAATGTAATGTAATGTAATGTAATGTAATGTAATGTAATGTAATGTAATGTAATGTAATGTAATGTAATGTAATGTAATGTAATGTAATGTAATGTAATGTAATGTAATGTAATGTAATGTAATGTAATGTAATGTAATGTAATGTAATGTAATGTAATGTAATGTAATGTAATGTAATGTAATGTAATGTAATGTAATGTAATGTAATGTAATGTAATGTAATGTAATGTAATGTAATGTAATGTAATGTAATGTAATGTAATGTAATGTAATGTAATGTAATGTAATGTAATGTAATGTAATGTAATGTAATGTAATGTAATGTAATGTAATGTAATGTAATGTAATGTAATGTAATGTAATGTAATGTAATGTAATGTAATGTAATGTAATGTAATGTAATGTAATGTAATGTAATGTAATGTAATGTAATGTAATGTAATGTAATGTAATGTAATGTAATGTAATGTAATGTAATGTAATGTAATGTAATGTAATGTAATGTAATGTAATGTAATGTAATGTAATGTAATGTAATGTAATGTAATGTAATGTAATGTAATGTAATGTAATGTAATGTAATGTAATGTAATGTAATGTAATGTAATGTAATGTAATGTAATGTAATGTAATGTAATGTAATGTAATGTAATGTAATGTAATGTAATGTAATGTAATGTAATGTAATGTAATGTAATGTAATGTAATGTAATGTAATGTAATGTAATGTAATGTAATGTAATGTAATGTAATGTAATGTAATGTAATGTAATGTAATGTAATGTAATGTAATGTAATGTAATGTAATGTAATGTAATGTAATGTAATGTAATGTAATGTAATGTAATGTAATGTAATGTAATGTAATGTAATGTAATGTAATGTAATGTAATGTAATGTAATGTAATGTAATGTAATGTAATGTAATGTAATGTAATGTAATGTAATGTAATGTAATGTAATGTAATGTAATGTAATGTAATGTAATGTAATGTAATGTAATGTAATGTAATGTAATGTAATGTAATGTAATGTAATGTAATGTAATGTAATGTAATGTAATGTAATGTAATGTAATGTAATGTAATGTAATGTAATGTAATGTAATGTAATGTAATGTAATGTAATGTAATGTAATGTAATGTAATGTAATGTAATGTAATGTAATGTAATGTAATGTAATGTAATGTAATGTAATGTAATGTAATGTAATGTAATGTAATGTAATGTAATGTAATGTAATGTAATGTAATGTAATGTAATGTAATGTAATGTAATGTAATGTAATGTAATGTAATGTAATGTAATGTAATGTAATGTAATGTAATGTAATGTAATGTAATGTAATGTAATGTAATGTAATGTAATGTCATGTAATGTAATGTAATGTAATGTAATGTAATGTAATGTAATGTAATGTAATGTAATGTAATGTAATGTAATGTAATGTAATGTAATGTAATGTAATGTAATGTAATGTAATGTAATGTAATGTAATGTAATGTAATGTAATGTAATGTAATGTAATGTAATGTAATGTAATGTAATGTAATGTAATGTAATGTAATGTAATGTAATGTAATGTAATGTAATGTAATGTAATGTAATGTAATGTAATGTAATGTAATGTAATGTAATGTAATGTAATGTAATGTAATGTAATGTAATGTAATGTAATGTAATGTAATGTAATGTAATGTAATGTAATGTAATGTAATGTAATGTAATGTAATGTAATGTAATGTAATGTAATGTAATGTAATGTAATGTTATGTTATGTTATGTTATGAAATTAAATGTAATACATTGTAAAAAAGGTGACAAAGCCGAACAAAGATCCTTCTTTCTAGGACTAAGGCTAGATTCTAAACTTGCTCAAATCCAGCCTAGCTTAGGTTGGCAACGTGGGGCCAAACCACGGGCTTCAATCAAGTCATTTTTGTTATACACATGAGAAATCTGGGCCGATGATCTGGTAAGCAAAGCAGCGAAAAAAATGTTGGAGACGGTACGGGGAGTAGGTAAAAATTTTATTTTCGATATAAAAAAAAAGAATTGAAATAGAAATCATGTGATGACATACATATATGGAATGGATACTGTGCGAATAAAAAGTGAGACCCTTACTTAAATAGGTTTCTGAGTCCAGTTATATACAATAATATAAGTGGTTTTAACAGTAATACTAAACTGCAAAAGTCATATAGTATTTGTTTAGTTTTAACCTTTTTCGCTTAATTTCTGTATCTCAAAAACAAAGTTATTTTATATGGGTGCTTATAATTGATTTCTGGTCATAGTAACACAGTATAATTACAAACGACTTCTTTTCTCTACTAATTAAATTAATAGATACTAAGAAAAACGTATATTACTTTTGCAAAACCAAAAATAGGACGCCAAATATAAAACAAAAAAAACCAATTAATTTAATTAAAAAAAAATAATTAAAATATAAATATTTATTTAGGGTTCAACAAGCAGTTTAACTTACCAGCCCAATATGGGTGGACAGGTGATAGCCAAAGCTAAGACCCATACTATGAGTATCATAATTAGAGCCAAACGTTTTGAACGACGCTTGCGGGAATAAGTTAAAGGTTGAGTTACAGCTAAATACCTAGCAAAAAAGAAAGAAAGAAAATTTATTTTTTAAACTAACCGTAAAATTAAAACGAAATATGATATAAAATATTATTTTGGTTGGTTGCTTACCTATCCACACTAATGGCACACAAACTTAATATAGAAGCGGTACATAAAAGAACATCCAAAGATATCCAAATATCGCAAAGTACCCAACCAAGCTGCCAGGAACCTAAAAAGAAAAAAACAAAACGTTGAACGTTTTTTATAGTAAAAAAATTAACAAATTTTTAAGCAGCGTAAAATATGTAAAGAAATTGTTAAGAACGAAACCAAGTGTAAATAATGTGTAAAATCCTTAAATAAATATTTCGCTAAGCTTTTACTTAATCGCACACCTCATTAATTTTGTTTTCAATAAAGCTGAAAATGTGTAGGGATTAAAATAATATAACATTTTAAGTTCAACCCCTGGGTGTATGCTATACATCATAAGATTTCACAACAATCATACGCAACAGTGTCATTTATTATCAAAATTTTGTCACATTCCTGCATTTTATTTTATTTATGTTTTTAAATTATAATATAAAGAATTACATCACAAAGTTTTATATTTTTAAGGTTTTTTATGCATATTTATTTATGGTATTTTTAATTTAAATTATGAAAATCCGATGAAAAAATTCATGAAGAAATTATTTATTTGTTTGAAAATTATTTTTTAAGAGAATAAAGATATTTTCCCTCCTTAATTTGGAAATTAATGTTAATGAAACATTTAATTTTAACAAATATTTTATACAGGTTGTGGAACACTGTCTTAATTTAGTAAAAACAAGTACACTTAAAACGGAAGTTCATTATCTTAATTATAATGTTGGTTTTTAAAAATGTCATTATTTTGTTAGTCTTTTTATAAATTTTTAGTTTTTTTACCAAGAATTCAGTTATTTTCAGTCGTTACGTAACTTTTGTTAACTGTTAAATACATTCCATGTAATTATAATTAAAAATGTTTTACACGCTAAATTTACAATTTAAGTAAAAATTTTTAGTAGAATATTACATTTAGAAATGATTTTTCCCAAGTAATTCCTAAGAGCATAATTATTTAAAAAGCCAGAATAAAAAAGACATTAAATGCTTGTAAGCCATTACGTAAATTGTCTTTAATTCTGTGTTGCTTTTGTATTAAAAAAATATTTTGAATAAAAAAAAAACTAAACAAAAATACGTTTTTTTGTAAGAGGCAATTAAGTATATTATACTTAATAATGATTCAAATATTCTTAATAAATCTTTAATAGATATGAATTAAGGCTACTTTATATAAAACTGAAGGGATTATGTTTTATTTTTAAATCTTCAAACATAGTTGCGATTTAAAAAAATAATCAAAGAGGTAGCAAATGTGTGCAAATGTGCTTATTATGTAAATTATTGATGTCCTTAAGGTTTAATATTCTTAAGCTCTCTTATTTAAAGCTTAAAAATCCAGAAAAGGTATCAGAAATGTGCTTTACTAAATTAAAATCTAAGTCAGGGTCAGTGGGTTCAAGCTTGGATATATTGACTCGTAATCTCAAAAAAAAGGAAAAAAGAAGAATCTTATAAAAAGGACTTTTTAACATGCTTAATTCAGATCAGTTGTAATTAGTTTCACATTTTAGGGCTCATAATTTAAGAACTTATTCAAAAAGTTTGAAAATAAATATAAAAGATGTACTTTTTGATCACTCTAATTTCATGTATCTAGATTCATAAGTTCGAAAAATTAAAAGAAAAAATGTTTAAATGTTTAAAAAAATACATTTTGCCCGCCCAAAAAAACTATGACCTCAATCGGGGTTAACAGTCCTTAACTTAATATTTCTAGATTTTCTACCTCAAAAAGTATCAAATATATCAAAATAAACAACCTTTGGCCGCCTTACTTAATCTGGGCCAAAATTTGTCAAAGTCGTACATACGTGTGGAGTCATAATGTCAAACAATGGATTCGGAAATATGTAACCATTTATTTAAACATTTAATTGACTTTAAACTTAATTTTGGGGTAAAAGTTTTAAACTTAATATTTTTACACAAAAAGAAAAAGTCCGTTCTAAAATCCAAAATGTTATACTTGAAATTGTCAAATTCGTACATAAAACTTTAAAGTACGATCCGTACTTAGGTTTCCTTAAACCAATGATTATTTCGGAACTATTTTAGAAGTAGGGCTTAAAGATTTATTAACTTTAATATTTTCAATTTTTTTTTTTGATTTTCCACTTAAAAAATTCATTTGCTTTATGTTTGTCATTTTGTTTAATGACAAATTTTTCCTTATTTTTTGGGTTTTATTTTCGATTTTTATTTTTGTATTAAGCAATGTCTGCAAAAAAAAAACATTCAATCAATAACTTGAAATCGAAAAATATCATCTTGAATTATGTGATTTTTTTCTCCGTATTGAATTCCATACCTAATGAGCTCGATATCGAGTGTGGTAGCTTAACCCTTGTGGAATAAAATTAGAATTATATTTTTGTTGGCTAAGAAGTTCAAAATGGATCTTAGCATGGCAATATGTCTATAAACTATTTTTTTATTCTTATCGATACAAAAGATACTACAGCATTTAAAGATTTGTTAAATTTTTAAAGAACGACTCCATCAAAAACCTTTAAAACTGAAACAAACAAATACTTCTTTAGCTTAGGGATATTTTTATATTTTCCCCTAATAGTTTTATGCTTCTAAACTCTTCCTACATTGACCGTTAGCAAACTGGCATTGAATATCACAAAGTTTTTCTCTTGAATAAATATTTTTTATTTTTAACGTACACTTGAATAAGCAAAGAAACTTTGGAAAATAATCTAAACTAAAGGCTTAAATTAATGGGATATTAAGTAATATTGGATACAAAAAAAGGCAAATATTAAAGGCTCGGATACATTTAAAGGCTTTTAAGGGAAAACTGTAAGAGTTAAACTAGGCCTAAGGAATATAAGATTATTGACAAGATTTTACCCAGTTTAAAATAAAAAGCAGCATAGAAAAACTATTATATTTTTATATCAAATTTATTTAAATATTGTGGTAAACAGAAAACTTCTTTACAACTGCCTACAAAAAATATTACTAAGAAAGATATTAAAGCAGTTATATTTCTTAATTGTTACCACCTTTAACATGTGGGCTAAAAAGGGGACAAAAAAACCTTGTAAGCAAATGCCTGAAAAATTTTTATTGTCAAAATTTTACTTTGGAATTTAATGAGGATAATTTTTATTTAAAACTTAACCCTTTAGGTTTTCCCTTTATTTTTCAGTTTGACCCTTTTTCGAGAAAATATAAAATCGTTCTTTTAAAAAGGAACATTTCAGTTACCTACAAATACCTACAAGCTACAGCTACTATTGAGCAAAATTTAATTTACATTCATAATCATAAAATAGACAAAAGCGTTCCAAAACTATAATAAAGGTACTTTTTGTGCATTTAGTTGACATTTTTAGCTTCATACATCTTGACACAAAATCGAAAAAATACAAAAAAGTACCAAAAAAACTAAATATAATAACAACAGTTCAATGGCCACAGATACTTGCCTACAATAGTCACCATTTGCAGTCCTCAAGAAATTGCATCTAGTGATTTCCTCTTATCTAAAAATTTAAGTTGTTTAGCATTTGAAAAGTACACCTAAAGCTAATGCTCGCAAAACGTACCCCTAAAATTTCCGGAAGATATTGATGACTGTCTAATGAGCCTTAATGATTATATTAAAAAAAACTGCTTCTACCTACCGTCAGACTAATTACAACTTAATAAATATAATATGCAGATGTAAAACAGCTTTTGTCTAAAAAGGTAAGCGCACAAGGATTCTCTTTTTTTATATAATAACCAGCACTCAGAGGATGTCCCCTGTACATGCATTGAATTGTAATTGTATTAGGAAGAGGGAAAGTAGCGTTATGACTATTTGATTGTCATTTTTTTTTAAATTCTCTATATAAGCTGTGACAGAAAAGATATCTTTAGGAAATTTTTTTCACATACCAACCGTGCAAAAATAAAACCAATTTTCTCTGCAATGCATAGTGTAACTCACCGGGTATGATCTTTTTGAAAATCGAATATCATGGCAAAAATCCCAGTTTTCTGGAACAAGTCCCTTGACTTCCTTAGAGCATGTTCCATTAAAGTATCGAAAGAATAATGAAACACATCCCATATTGCAACGAAATTCAATTCAATTGTGGCAGTTGGATCCCCAAAGCCACCCACGAGTACCTTCGACCTTTCCTTTACGCGTTCAAGTTGCTTTAAAAAAGATTTTGAAGCATCTGTCCGTATATAAGAGTTACATTCCGTTTTTATCGGATATAGGTGGTATAAATGCTGAGAAAATCAAATCGCGTAAAAAAGCTCCAACGCCGTTAAAAAAATCAAGACTCTTGGATGCTTCTCTCGATCCAACGTTCATCGCACTAAATTTTAAGCCAAGGTTTTTAAGAATATATATTTCCCCAATATTAATACGATGCAGCATGATCCAATGTGCGCTTGTGTATCATAAGATATTACTGGGTGTTACAGGCATTAAAACTTACCCTATACGCATGGCCCCAATCGGCGATCAGCCTTATATCACTAGAATGTATATTATGATACTCTTTGTCATTGCTCCAGTTTGCGAAGAGCTAGACCTGTAGTCAAATGAGTATGAATAACATATGATGCTATCGTCTGCCAAGAAAAAGATGGGATCTGAAGCCTGACGGAGAAGGTAGGTAAGATAATACCTTATAATAAGAGGGAAAACGGAGCCGTGTGGTGCCCCTGAATTTGTTTCAAAATGGCTGAAATTTATCACTGAATTTTAAAGAAGCAAGTTTGCTTAATTAACTGTTGGACTCCAGATAGGTAACAAGGCGATAATTAACCATACTCTCCAAAACCTTCGAGGGTACTAAACAATTAGCTATTGGGCGGTAATTTTCAGTGGTTTCCACCTTGCCTTTTTGTGAATCGGCATTACGTTAGCTATTTATACAGCGATGCGGAATACCCTGGAGTAGCTTATATTGTTAAAAAACTAGCTAATGGAGGCGCTTGCAGTGAAGAGCATTATTTAAAGACCTGTGCTAGTATACCGTCTGGACCAGGAGACTTACTTGTATTGAGATTAAATAAAAGCCTTTTAACTGCACGAGTTTAAAGGAATAAGTCAGGCATAGTTGCAGCCACTTTTTTCGTTTCGGTCAGTGATTGATTGTTGTCTGCCAACTGTGAATTTCCTAAAAAATATTTTTGCCAGGAGGTTAGCTTTATCAACCAGGTCAGTGAGTTCTATGTCATTTCTTAACATTTTCTTTAAAAAAAAAGTAGAGCGCTATATATTGGGTTGTGTCGAATCTTTGATAACCTTCACATTGGACTTTCGAAACCTCTTTTAACTTTTATCGGTTTTTTAATTCTTAAATATTTCATATTTTAACCTTCTTAGGGTGATAAGGGCAGCATCAGGGATTTTTACCCTAATTTTCTTCAAATTTTATATGGACTTTTGCTTTAATTTTTAAAATTTTGTATAGCAGCCCTCTTGGGTGATGGTGATAGGGGGTAATTATGTATATTCTAGGAATATGTTTGGGAGAAAAAACTAATGGGGGTCTGTGATATATTTTATTCCTCTAGGGGCGACTCCAGAGAAGTTGTAGGGGCTTTTACCCTACTTTTTCAAATTTTTAATGGCAACCATGTTAGTGGCTGGAGATAGAGGGTAAGTATGTTTCACAAAAATGTTTGGAGGGATAAACTAACCGGAAGCCCCGGAAGCTGTAAAAGCGATCATTAACAAAATTCTTCTGGCTTCTAGAATTGTTATTAACATATTTTTTTTTTAATTACATACAGTCCCTGCTGAGGCGAATATCCTCCGAGGCTTGAGGCCTTTTAAAGTATTTTCCTTCTCACTAACTAATCATTTGTATTTGCATTTCCTTTAACAGAAAAGAATGTTTTCTCTTTATAAGTTTTAAAGGTAAATTCAAATCAAACTTGGACATAATTTGATTTCATTTTACTAAAATTTTTAGTTAATAGATTTTTTAATAAAATGTTTGTCTTTCTTTGAAATTTTTCTTTTTACACCTGCAAAGCTAAACTACAATATTATAAGAAGTTCAAAATTTAATAAAAATCACAGCATTACAAACAAACTTTGTAAATTACTTTTAAAGAACAAGATTTACTCATTAACCTGTCACCTTAAAACAAACTAAAGTTCAAGTAATGACTCATCGATATTAATAAAAACTTTTTGTAAACTTCCCACCTTTCAATCAATCTCAAAATGAATTATTTCAAAATTAAGATAAAAGTTTTTGGTAATAAATTTTGCTTTTGACAGCCAAGAAGAACAAAATACAAAGTAATTTGTTTGTAAATTATAAACATTTTAAAACAAACCAAAAAGAATACAAATTTTTTACACTTAGTCTACCTGAACTTCGAAATATAAAAAAGGAAAATAAAGAAACCTTTTAGTATTAAAACTTACCAATCAAATGTACAGCCACAGCAGGTGGCATGACAAATATCCCCACCAGTAAATCTGCCACTGCCAGACTCATAACGAAACAATTTGTAACAGTTTTAAGGCGACGTGTGGTTATAACCGCCAATATAACCAAAGTATTGCCAATGATGGTGATGACAATAAAAGCGCAAAAAAAGGCAATAAGACAAATGCCTTGCCATGACAATAAAAGGTCATAGAAATGTGACCAATCTTCCGAAGATGTCAGTGTCACATTAACACTCATTTCATTTAGAGATGTCAATGGTGTTGAAGCAGCTGTAGCAAATGTAAAGGCAGGTGAAATGGAGGCATTTATGGAAGAGGATTCTGATAAAGTAGAATCATTGAAATTTTCATATTGAATCGCTGCGTAGGAGCTTGATGAAAATGTGGCAGCTGCTGCTAATGATGATGATGGTGATGATGCTAATGATGTAGAAAGGGTGGCCAATATTATGGTGTTATTATAGAGATTCTCATTGTTGGCAGTCAACAAGGATAGACGAGGGTTTTCATACACAAACTCATTATGTTTTTGTGTTGTGGTGGCAGTTTCAGCTGCTGCTGCCACTGCTGCTTTATAAGCTGCTGCTGTTATACCATGTACAACATAGGAGTACATGTAAGAAGATTTATTGTGTAGTCTCTTAAAAACGTTTAAATAATATTTACGAAAACTCTTAATGTCAGCTGATGTGGAATAACTACCACATTGGGTGTTTGTGTGCTTGCAGGCGTTGACTTTATTGCTGCTTTGCTGGCTACGTAAAGCACCACAATTAAGTGTTTTAATGTTTGTGGCAAAATTTTTTAAAGGTTCTACTTCTTGTCTTTCTTCTTTTTCATATAATTTAAAAGTTTTTCCTTTTTCCACTTGAGTATAATAAACATCAGTTTTATCCATAATGATTTAAGAGGTTCTGTGAAGAAAAGGCGAAATGAAATTTTCCCTTTCATTTGTTACATTTTTTATCCTTTTGGTTTTAAAATCTAATTCCAGTTTATTTTGATTTTTTATTGCTTTTTTTATAATAAATTTTCTTGCAAAATTTGTGCATGTATTTTAAGAATTTTTGAAAAAAAAATTTAAAATTTTCCTTTTTGCATGTCTCTTGTGTTTTGTTTTGTTGTCTTTTGGAATTTGCAGAGTTTTCTTTATAATTTTATTGCCCTGTTGGAATAAAGAAAAAATAAATATAAGAAATATATAAAAAAAAGTTATAAAGAATTTATGTAAATTGAAATAAAATCAATAAAAAACACTTTATTTGTAAAAAAAAAAATAATTTAAAATGAAGGCACGTAAATTTTTTTCATGGTTTTGTCTATTTTTTGTTTACTGTAGCTGGTGACAAGAATTTCAAATCTGTTTTCTTTAGTTTAAAGTATTTACTAGAAAATAATTAGCCATTGATTGGTAAAATTTCAAAATGTGTGTGTTTTGTCAAACAAATAAAATATGTCCTTTTATTCTCTAAGACCAATAGATGCGTAAATATTTTTGTTAAGTCCTTGTTTTGTTAGCATCAGCTTGCCTTGCACCTCAACAACACTATTCGAGTGAGGGCGGTCACTCTTGTTGTCTGATAGGACTATCGAAATTGATTTTTAAACAGTTTGAGAACAAGCTGAACTAATATACATTTTTAATATAAATTTCACATATTATTACTTATGGGTGGTTCATGAAAAATAAGATTTAAAAAAAGTTCAACTCGCAAGCAAATCGATAGAACTTCCGGACTGGCCTTGATTTTTTTTTTTTTTAAATCTTATAATGGTAATCATTCGGGATTGCACCAATATCCAATCCAAGTCTTTGAAATTTAATATCTTTACCTATTTTCCTTCTTGCGAGAGACGACTAACGAACAGGTCAGAGTCAGATTTAGTTTGATAATAGGTGCCATAAGGCTGTAGTCCAGGAGAACATTCATGTGAAGGCTATGTATTAGGAAATATATATAAAACTCAGTTTATTAACGTATGATTTCGAACATCAGTAGCTGGATCAATAGCTCTAAATTTCATACTTCTAGATTTTTAGTTCTAAAAAATTGCAAAAAAGGGCCAAAAAGCGTGAAAAAGTAGTTCTAATGCAGTTACTCGACTTTCAATCTCAATAAAGACCAAAGGAAAATATTTAAAACCCATTTTTTAAAAAAAGCAAATGAGTACTAAAAATTTAGAAGAATTAGTTTTCGTCTATTAAATTGACGTTCTTTATCAATCGGCGTTAAGTTAACAGAATTTTGTTTCTAGATAAGTAGCCTTAAGTGTTTTGTTTTAAGGCTTTGATCCTTAAACAAATAAATAAAAAAATTCGGCGCCAGTAGCCGAATATCCAGACTAATTATCTAAAAAAAAATCAAAAAGTACCAAGGATTAAAAAAAGCACTTTTTGGCCACCTAATTGATTTTTGCCCTCCAGCCGAGCTATAAGCTCTTGATTATTAATTTTTAGACCCCTAATCTCAAAAACAACCAAATAATTAAAATAACTCTTGTTATCCATCTATATAAAACCCACTCGTTTTTAGCTTCCGATTACAAAAAATTTAAAAACGTGGCAAAAATTTGTTGCCATTTAATCCTTTTTCTTCTAAAATTTGGGCTGAGATTAAATAAATTAAATTTGATTTTTAAATCCCAAAAAAATAAAAAAAAGTACCAACTTCAGAACTCAGTCTGCGTTTACAGCCCTTAATTTATTATTTCTACAAAAGTACCACAAAAAAATCAAGGCTGGCAACCGAAACGAAAAACAGTATCGGTAACGGTATTAAAAAATTTGTCATTTCGGTATCGGTATTTTGATTATATCGGTAACGGTATTACTTATTTAATTTCGGTATCGGTATAGATACTTGTTTAATGGTATTTCCAAAAAAAAGAAAAAATCTATCTATGTTCTCTTATTTATTAGGCTAAAAAAAATTAATTGCTGACTTGTAGAAGAAGGTACATTGTTTAGAAACATTTTAAAAAACTAATAGAAACATAAAATAGAATTTCAAACATTTGTATAATAAAAAAAATATTTTTAAAATAAATAAAAAATCAGTATTCATAAACATATGAAAATACCAGGGTACTCTTATACTGGTTATATCAAGAGCCTAGCTGACTATAACTATTTTAGAAAGTGAATAACAAATTAATTATTTTGTATTGAGTTTTAAATTTTTTGACATTTAATTTTTCAAACACAAAAAGGAAATGCAGAGAGCGAATTTTTAAATTCACCTTGATACTACTTGTACTAGTGTACCCTGGTAAATACTTTGTACTTTTTTAAGGTAAAATGTATAAAAAATAATATCAAAAACATTTTTTTTAGCTTCTAAATGAAAGTACATTTTTTGAAAAATATATATAAATTGAAATTTAATTAATAATTTATAGCCTTGAAAAATACATTTAAGTTTACTCTTTGGGATATTTAAAACGCATTTTCTTTTTTAGATGCATATGTAGATAATAAGGAACTGTAGATAATAAGGAACACAATATATGGTTGATTAAAACAGCTCCGCGTTGGATAGAATCACAATGACTGCATTTAATTTATCCTCATCTAACCTATTGAGGGTAAGGTTCAACATATATTTTACCCCCGAAAATAATTTTTTTACGCTAACTTGTATACCTCGTACAGCTTACACAACTTTTGCTTTAGCATATAATTCTGGCTTAGTTTTACTTTCTCCTTTCCACCAATTAAGAGCATTTATGTGCCTTTGTACACGTTTTTCATTTCTAAAAGCATAAAGCATTTCACGTAATTTGCCATTGTTTGGGGTTAAAAAAGCATTTTTGTCTATACTTTTGAGAACTGCTTCTACAGAGTTGGATGATGTACTCGAGCTGCAGTTTGCATAATCATCAGAAGCTATGTTAAAGTTTTAAGATATGGTGTTCATTCTGACACTTGCTTTTAAAATATGATCAATTGCCCGTCCAACTAGGGCACCCTTTAGAACAATATTTCAACGTGGATCCAAGAACAGAGCACCTAGAAAGGCTTCGTTCTCAAAAATAATTTTCTCCTTTTTTATTTCCTCAAGTAAATTGTATGAAAAATTTTTTTAACTTTCTGAAGTTCAATTGTGCATGTAAACAAAGCGTTTTTGGATCTTTATTACAAAAGCATTTAGTCGTAATACCCATATCAAAGAAAACGGTATTTTGATACCAAATTTAACCGGTATTTAAACGATATCGGTAACGTTTGTCAACCATACAAAAAATTTATACCCATTATTTGAAAAAAAATTTAAAATTATATTAAATATGTAGAAAGGATTATTTGTCCACTCAGCTCACTCTCATCTCAATCTGAGTCAATGTTTTTTAATTTTGTATTTAAAGAACAATATTTTAGAAAAATCTAAAAAGTACAAAAAATGCATAAAATATAAGTAATTACTTCCACAAAGTAGGAAAACTTAAGGTTTTGCCTTTTTAAAACCCATTTGGGCTCTGTAGTTGTCAGACACAATTTGAGTAATTTTTATATCTGTAGTAGTTACAAAAAAGTAGCATAAAATAACCAAACTTTAATTGTAACCCGTTTTGTTCCTAAGCCGTCCAAATTAAAAAAGATCTTCATACTTTTCGAGCCCAGTTGAGCGAAATTTCAATTGTGGAGTGGCTATCTGACAGGTTTCCCCATCTTATTGAAACCACACAGAGTTAAAAGGGCGTAGAAAGAAAAACTCTTTCAGCATTTTTTAGTAACGGTCTTCATTGAGTGTAACAGTAAGCCTATTTTCTTCTAAAAAGTAAGAGCGACAGTGAACCTTGATTAAACTGCACACCACAATAATATATATATATATATATAATATAATATATAATCTCATGTCTGTAGTTAGAGCTGCTCTATATTTAACAATCTTAATTGCTTACATTGCCGTTTAGTTTAAAATGTGCCTCAGCAGACATAGAAATGCCGTTCAAAGATGTTTTTATCTTTTGCTGCCACTCGAATAATCTTCTTGCAAAACTCCAAATAAATCAGGAATTCTGTTGTGTTAAGTTTGCTTGCTTGTTTTTTTCATATGTTTAAGTTTAAATCTTAACGAAGAATTTTCTGCAGCGACTGCCTACTAATACCTATTTGAGAAGATAAGCTACTGTATATGCATAACTCTAGGATCAGATTGCATTGCAGCAGCTGTAGCAGCAATAGTTTCCTGTATCCAAACAGAGAAATCGCAAGGCCTTCTTGCGATTGTGCCATGTGTTGTAAAATTATTCACGATCCTCATTATAATTCATCTGATAGTAGATATGTAGCCAAACGTGCGCCTATACTCTCTTTAGACGGAAACTACGGACACTGAAACGTGAAAGCGGCGCTCTATTCAATTTCTTGTTTTATTGTCCTAATTCCAAATTTTTGTTAAATTTTAAGATCAATCTAAAAAATAAACAAAAAATGAAACAGGTTGGTTCCACAGAAAAAAATTTATATTTTTTTTTTGTAGCAGCTTTCATCATCCACCCTGTATATGCATAACCAGACATCTTGTACAAAAACAATATGCCTTAATGAGGCGTTTTTACTTTAAGATCTAAACTATAAACAGCATCATTTTTTTCATTTTAACAAAATAGCCCACTTACAGCACACTTCTTCTTTCGTATTGTTAAATATAAAAAAGCTTTTATACAATTGTAGGAAGCTGCCAGAAATCTTGGTCGTTAATACGTGACTAGTGTCACTAACTTCAAAAGGAACTTTAAAAAAAATTCTAAACTGAAACAAGATTTAATGAAGGTATTTGATATGCACGAAGGCCAAAAGCAGTAAATAAAACTATATAAAATAATCTGTTTTTAGGAGCATAAAGTGTTTTCTTTAAGAATTTACACTTAAAGTCATAAGATTTTCATTCAATAAAGTAGCGTCTTAATGAAAAGTTTAACACTATGAAGTGAGTTTAAATTCTTAAAAAATTGTTTTTCTTTTTTAAATCATTTTGATTGGCATCAAACTTAATTGATAATTTTTTATTATTAAAGGGAAATTCTAACCACACTTTTCTATAACCATTGACATAAATTATATTCTCACTGCTTATAAGAATAAATGTGTAAGAGGGCTTAAGCGATATAAGTTAATTTTGTATAAATTTTTTATATAAAATATTTTTTTTAAATTTTTGTCGTTAATAACTCAATAAATAATTTTTTTGGTTATTATAATAATCGATGGAAAGGGTTTTTTCTCATTAGGATATGACCACTTTAAAAAAAAAAAGAGTTTGAAAACATAAAACTGCCCTTCATTGCAGATAAGTTTAAGTTTAGTCTTTGTTAGCAAATGATTTCATTATAAAAGTGTTTATAAATGTTTGACCAAAAAAAAAAAAAAACAATTTATTTTAAACAATACACATGAGTAAATTCTAATAAAAAATTTTCTTTTCTTTTTATTTAATTGGGTCAAGATCAGTGCAAAACAAAATTTAAAATGAAACATATGTTAATGATTTAATAAGGCAGACATTTGTTTAATAATTGCAAATTAAGAAACAAATAAATCTTCTCAAGAAGCTTAAGGAAAAATATTATAACATTTTAAAATTACACATTTTTCTTGTTTTCTTTTTGTGTTTAAACAAAAAGTTTGTAATTAAGTTCCTGCTTTTCAAAGAATTATGCGATGCAGTAAATTACCGGATAATTATCTAACACAAGGAAGTTTAGTTTTTTTTTGTAATTGCTTGTTACGTTGCCTTTCAAGAGCTGCACAAAACTAAGGGGAAACACAATGCAGTGAAAAAAAATGTTCGTCATATACACTTTTGTCGTATTAAAAAAAAAATAACAATTGAATAAAAAACAAAAATAAAAATATAAAAAAAAATTAAAAAAAACTCTAATTTTATATGCCCTTTAAGTCGGCCACAAATTTGAAACACCCTTTTAGGAAATAATTTATAATAACGTTTCCAAAGGATTAAATGCGATAAGTGTAATAGTTTCTAACTTTTAATAAAATTTACACAGAAATAAAGACAAAGCATTCTACAATCAAAAGTTTTATTTTTGAACTTAAAAAAACTTCTTGTTTTTGATTGTTTTTTAACATTTCAAAACATAAACTTTCGTTGGCCTAGTGGTAGCATGGTGCTTTTGCAGCCTAGAGGCTCTTAGGTTTAAATAAATACCAGCTACGGAAGGTACAGAAAAACTTTTCTAAAGTAATCTTTTTTAAACTTTACATTAAGTTGAGTTTAGAACTCAAGTCAATCCTTTTTCGGCCTAAATGTTTTTGATTCAAGAAATTTCGTATTTGGTTTAAGAAAATCCGTACTTAGCGTTCTGTTGACACCGGCACGGCTTGATTTAAGAAAAAAAACAAGTAAGAGCGCTATGTTCGGCTGTGCCCAATCTTATATACCCTTTCAATATACCCAGCCATCTTATCTATCCGAGTTATTTTGTACTGCAAATAATATAATAAAAATACCTTGTGCAAGGCTTAAAGTCCATAGAAATTCTAGTTTTCGAAATAGAAAACTTTTTAACATTTTATCGTCTGTTTGAATAATAGAAATAGGTGTAGAAGGTTTGAAGGCAAGAGTTTTGAAAGTTTTTGGCATTATTTGTATTAAAAGTATACTTAAAGTTGTTAATTTTTATGGGATGCTCCTTTTCAACTATTTTTTTCCAAAATGTATGAATTATGTGAACATTAATTTTTGTAGATCATTCGAAGTCAACAGCACTTATAGTTTCCCAGATGTAGCGTATCGAACATTTTATAAAAATCGTTAATTTGCATGGAAACTACCCCTTCCCCTGTCCCCAGCCAAAAAGCTTTTTCTCAAAAGTGTTGGCCTAGTTGTCTTATTAACAAGTGCCAAGTTTTGTGGCAAGAATGAATATATTTTCTGAGATATAAAGGGATATATGCACGGATTTTGCCATTGTTTGTATTTTTTCTTTTAATTTGGTCAATAGTTAACCGATTTTTCTGATTTTAAATAGCAATTGTGTCCAGGATATTTCTAATAGTTCGGCCCCAATAACTGGTCCGTATCACCTTATTTGACTCCGGAAACTTGATTTCAACAGACGGACAGACGGACATGGCTATGCCGACTTCACTATCTATAAGAATCCAGAATATATAAGCTTTATGGGGTCACAAATGGCAAACTGATATATACACTTATCACTTTGTTAAGGGTATAATTAGCGGGTTTATTTTTTCTTTAAATGCATTTGTAAGGGCACTACCGCTGCCTTGCTTTTGGCATAATAACTTTTTCACCAAACAAGCTTGCTATCTTCAAAGTGTACCTGCCAAATGCTGCGGTAGCTTTGCCAACAATTCCTGAGATTTTTTCAGATAAATAAAGAAACGGCGTTTCTCACGGATAAATTGACTGAACGAATAGCTGATTGTGTTATTCCTTATAATTAAGCTCAAAAGCGTTTAACTGGATACCACTAAGATCGGATTTTGGGAAATTTTAACCCATTAAGGGCTATCTCTTTAGCAAATACCTTTAAAGAAAAGTTTTAAATTTAAATATTCTACTATAAAAATTAATTAATCGTGAAGAATACTCTTTTGAAATTTTAGACCCTTAATTGGTAAAAAAAAGTTTAAGAATTAGATTTTAGTATTTTTTAAAGGTCCTATTTATAACGTCTAAGCTAATAAAGATAAAAATATTATTTAAACTGCATTGAATAGGAGTCGATAAAATATGAATATATTTTTTGACACCTTTTAAAATTTTGGCCGGCCCGAAGGATTAAAGGCGAAAAATTATATTTTATTTCCATTTAGGTCCAATTTGTATCTTCTATATAAAAAAATATAGTAATGCCCAAAGTGTTAATTATTATATAGAGCTTAATTGCATTAATATGTGAAACTGCGTAAACAAAGTAGGGAGTTAAATGCTTTTATAGTATATGGATGTTAAAGAAGTTTGTATTTATGTTTTCTTCAAAAGCAATTAAATAATTGTGCTGTGACAAGCCTTTTTTATGTGGCTGTCCATTGTGTACAGCCGTAAGTGGAAGAAATTTACTGCAACGTTAAAGATTTTTTTCGAGGTTTTTGTATAAAAAAATTATAAATTAACCCCTAAGTCGGCACCAGCTTAACATCGACATTTTTATTATAATCTAGCAAATAATTTAAATTATTCGTTATCATGAAAAATGTATAGTAAATGCCAGCCTTTCGATTTAAAATTTTAAGCTTATTAGGGGTGTTATTGTGAAGTACTTGTGTGATCACATATTATATAAAAGAATTATGTTTACGTATGTCTCTTCCAACTTGCATTAAAAACTAAAGTGTAATCAAAAATTTTGTCACTCTGAAGAAGCGGGATAGAAAACGTGGTTTTTAAGCATTAAAACTAAGTCTTGCATTCAAAGTAAACTTTATGTCGTATCATTAACATTAGTAACACTATTTGAGGCTTTTAATAATTGTTTGATTTAGATTTGTTTTATTTGTTAATTTAATTGTACAATAATTTGTATATTATTCATTATGTTTATTACTCAGTATATTTGTATTTTCAGTTTTATAAAGTTACTTACAAACATATTTCAGCAATAAATTTAGTTCATGACCGACCAACTATTGGCATTATTCCTTTATGTGTAAGTCAGCAGGATCAAGTTTAATAGCTTTTCCTAGCACGTAATAGGGGCAACAAAATAAAAGTAATAACATTTTAAAAATATTTCTTGGCCAAGTTAGAACATTAAAAGTTATAAATTTAGTTTTTAAGATTTGGAAAATAAAGTAAAATTAGTTTTTGCTTTTTGATTATCGTTACTTAGTTAATTCGCAGCAAAACCCTTGTTACCTGGTAAGTTAGCAAGTAATATTGGAGATGAGCAAGCGCTAGTTACCTTTTGGCCGAATAACTAGTTTTTTTTTGTTTAAGTTGTCCCAAAATTCACAACCCCCGCTTACAAATGTGCTTACGAAAAACAATCAAATAATAAGTTACCAATGATTAACTAAACGAAATAATGAAAATTTAAGTTTTCAAAACAAAAATATTTGACAAAGCCTGTTTCATAATCCTATTTTTTCATATGAACCTATAAGTGTAATTATTAACGCCCTTTTTAAAAGGTAGTTTTTTTGTCGTCGATCTCATTACCTTGTAGCCTATAAAATAAGGACAGCTCATTACTCATATTCAAAAAATTTTCCTGGGTTGCTGTTCCAAAAATCTTTAGTTAAAAAATAATCTAAAGTGGTAATTTGTTACAGCCAATAAAAGTTTCCTTTTGACACTTTTAAAAGAATTACATTTATTTTGCGAAAATAAAAAATTAGCCATATTTATCTAATTTTATGATGTATAAGTGCAAATATTTTATTAAAATAAAACAAAAATATGCAGCATTTTTAATATAATAAACACGAGATTTACACTTAGGCACCAAAAAAAAAATTTGTTTCAAAATATTTTTATATAATATTTTGCACCATAAAGTTTGCTAACTTATGCAGAAAACACAAAAGTAAATAAAGACTGCCATTGTCTATTAATAGCAAAAAAAAGAATAAAAAAATATTTCATAACTGTCTAAGAAGAGGAAATGATTCTGGAAAAATAAGAAAAAAGAACCAACAAAATCCTATTAAAAGATTTCATTTCAAAGACTTAACTAAATTCCACCATCTTAGTTAGCTTTTCTGAGGCAAACAAAAAACAAAATAAACGTAATAAAATAGAAGAGACATAAGCCTTAAGAGGAAAAGTTGCTGTTTGTATTTTTGTATGAAAGTGTGTGTTTTTTGCATCAGTAGACAAAATCAAAAAAACCGGATGTCTTTAAAGATTACAGAAACGTTCTTACGTTAAAAAGAAAAAAGTAAATTTTTTTTGTTAATGCAATTTACAAATTTTACTAAAACCAAAGTACATATAAAAAAATCGTGTGTGTGGTAAAAATTATATTATGAATTGTAAATATTAACAAAGATATTTTTTAAAAAGTTGTCCTTTCAAAAGGTTTTAGTTATAGTTAGTTAATTAGAATAGCATTTTCTTTAAGAATATCACTTAGAGAAGAACATTTGTTATGAATTTTGTTTTACAAAAGGCATGACATGGCATATTTTTTTAAAATTTATTTTAAACTTTTTTGCATATTTTGCTCAAAATAAAATTTTTTATTTTTTTTTAAATTTTTAGCAAGTAAAAAAAATAAATTTAATTGAAATGAGTTAAAATGTTATTTGATAAAAAAGTTTTAAAATATTTCCCCCACACGAAAAATAAGCTAATGTAGCGTATGATTTTCTTTAATAAGTCTGATTCGAACTTTTTTCAGAAAAATTTTATTACGAGTCTTAATTAAAATTTTAAGTACGATTTTGGCTTAATTCAAAATATAAGTCAATGGGCTTAAAACGCATTTTTTCTCTTTGTATTGCAACAAATTATGGCTTAATTAATTTTTTATCAGCATTCCAATATTCTGTCTTGTATCTTAGACTTGGACCTGCGAAAACTAGCGCAGATTAAAGCGACCCAAAATTATATAGAGTTTCCTTTTTTTCCCCAGGAATAAATAGATTCTAGAAAAGGTTTCTTTAATAGGGAATGGGGTCTGCCCATGTTCCGTGTCTTGCATTTCCCCAAATTCTTTACGAAAATATATTGATTGCATTTGTTAATCGCAAGAAAATACAAATGAGCCTGTAATGGCATAAAATATTTGAAAATATAACTATTTTTTAATACATTTGCAAAAAAAATTTTTTTTTATTACGTTATTGAAATGGTATTTATTCTATTTGTCTTAAACCTACATATTTGTGTAATTATTTAAATAAAATTGCAACTTTTTTGTTTAAATTAAATAAAAAGATAACATTTAATTAAAAAAGAAGAATTATGATACCGGTTTGTCTTCGACTTACGTTTGAGTTCGTCCAAAAAACCAAAATTTACCTAAAACAAAAGGGGTTTAAGGTTTTTTTTTATAAAAAAAATTATTTACATAGAAAGTCCGTTATTGCAAAACCGCCTGGTTCAAGATGAAAATGTGATATTTCTGAAAATTATTTTAATCACGTTTAAACTTTCAAAACATGTACCTGGCACTTTCAATACAAGTACCTTTTTTTGCTAAAAAACTATAAAAAAGCTATTCTAATTCCTACATGGCATGCTTGTTGTTGATAATGTAAATTTTCAACAGGTCTTGAAGTTGATAAAATTAACAAAAACTTGCTTTAAAACCGGGCTTTCACATGTACAAAGACCATTTATGTATTTAATTATTCAAAATTTATAGCCTTTCTCACTGCCAATGTGGATATTTGTCTGAGTGAAGATAACATCTAGACGTAAGGAAGTCTTTGGAAGGTATATTAAGTACCAGTTTAGCCATTATTGTTCGAGAACCTGCTCTAAATAAGGCTTAATCCAATCTTAAACGGCATGTACTGTATTTTTATTAACTAATTTTATTTAAGGCAAAAACATGATATCATTGAGCAACGGTTCGCAATAAGTTATAAGCAAGGCAAAGCCCTAAAAGTTATTTATGCTCCTCGAAGTATGGGTGAAATACCTGTTAGCTTAACAAGAGGTTAAATTGTCAGTGAACCTGGGTAACATTTTAAAATTGTGTATAAAGAGCTGACTGCTTATGATCAATCTTCCTTCATTGCGAAAATTCCTCTTGACTAAGAAAGGTTGGAATACCTCGATGTTGTGTCCTAGAACCAAATGTTTACCTGTTACACAACGCAGATATGTTTATATTTGCTAATTATACTACATCTTTTTTTAGTATTTGTTAAGACTCTAAAGAGGCCTTAAACTAAAAACAGCTTTTTGCAATCTAAGCAGAAAAATGGAATGAAGAGGAGATTATGGAGAATTAATAAATAAACTTTGTTTTCCTTAGTCCAGAATTTATAAAAGTGAAACACTTTATTTTTCTGCTAGTACATTGGCTCTCGTTTTGACAGAAATAAAACTGAAAACCTTTCGAATGAATTTGTCTGTTGGTAGAGACTCTGTGCTTGATTTCGATTGCAACTTCTGCGTTTTAGGTATATCTCAAAACAGAGTCGTCGATGTGAAATACTTAAATGGGGTACTGGGTGGCTTCTTAAAAACTAGCCTTTACGAAAAATGGCCCCAAAAAAAAAATTAAAAATAGTCCCAAAGCTATATATTGAAAGCAAAAATGCGGAAATTTCGAGTATTTTTCTTGGTTTATTTTTGTGGCATTTTTTATATCCGGATTTGGGGTATTCGTAAAACATTTCTTATTTCGGATTTTTTTATTAAATTTTTTATTAAATGAACCAGAGCTTCGCAAAAAATAGTTTTGAATAGCAGGACTTTGGCAGGGACAAAGTCTTAAATTCTAGTGGATTAAACGGACAGCATCGCTGTTAACTTTGGGTTTTATACACTGGCTTTCAAAGAAAATTACTTCTCTCTTTGTGGTCGGCAAAGGCCTACAACGAAGTAAGCGTTTTGAATTCACTAGAGCTTAAAATCTTTGTAACTGGCCTAAGCCCGTTTATCTGCCAGTTTTTCCTGCTTTTTGAGGTCATTTTTTGTTTTTGAATTTGAGCGATTTTTTAATTTTAAAATTTTGACTATTTTTTATTGAGAGAAATTTGGAAAAAGCCACACTGCGTCTTCCTTAAATATACGTAAGTACTGTAAAAACATGCAACCACGTCAAAATAAGTTTCTTTGGATAGGAATAACCACTTAGAATGATTATAGGCAAATATCTTGGAGATCCGTTAGTGAAATAAAAGCTCAAATCAATGAAAATACTTTTTCAAATCCGCTTCTTTAAGGATAATGTTTGTGCTAAATTTATGCCAAAAAAGATACCTTGAAATACTTAAAATATTTTCTTGGGATTTTAGAAATTTGTTAATTGCACCGTTGTTGGAAACCATTTTATATTTAAACTTTTAACTTAAAGCCATCTTGATAAAAGTACCCATAAAGAAAACAATTTTAATATTTTCCTAAAATAAATATAACATTAGAATCAACTTTAAGAAAATCAATATAAATTGCTACAGAGTAAGAAGTAAAGTCATAAATAAACTAACTTGTATATAAAAGGGACTCTTCTCCCAAATAGAATTCAATTAATATTTAGGAACCGTTTTGTATAAAAGCGTCTTCATTCGCAATGTTCTCGATTGGATTTACCTTCTAAACAAACATAAATTAACATATTTCGAAAGAAAAACTCTTGAAGAAAAATTAACTTTTTATATTAAAAATGTTTTTGTTACATGTATTTCGCATATGTTATCTATATTTTCACACACTCATACTTCTCATATACATACGTGTTAATAAAAATGCATGTGTGTTATGTACAAATATATTTACAAGCTGTTTTATAAAATATTAATTCTAAATTGTCCTTAAAGCTGACACATTTTGTTAAGGTCTTTTAGGTTTGAAGGAGGAGGCACAAAACGTTTTTAAAATGTGATGGCAAATTATTTAAAATATATAACGCAGGTGCTAAAAAAAATATATTTATTAATTTTCAACGAAACATTTTTTTTAAAAGAAGAAAAATTTGTTTTTACCTATTAAGAACAAAAATATTCTGTTGAGAACAAAAACTATTTCTTAGTCATAAAATAGTGAATTTTTAATTTATTTTTATTTTTATTTGTATCTGTGATAATTCTAAGAGGCTTGAAAAGTTTTATGTGAAAAAGACTCACCAATTTTCAAATAAAATCTGCATAACTGTGACTAAAAATACTACAACTAAGTCTGTACAAGGACGCTTCTTGACACTCTGCAACTCTAAACGTAAAATTCTATGCCTTCGATTTTTTACGTCAGCATTGTAATAATTAAAAGTATAAGGAAATAAAATCGATACCAAAGCTTTTTAAAATCTTTTTTTCTTCATTTAAAACTCAAAAATATGTAATATTGAAATGTAAGGAGGAAAAAATAACACAAAATTTTGAGCAGGACATAACTTGCTATAAGTTCATATTATCTCCATTACGGACTTAGCAATGATGAGAAGTTAAACACAATTTCTTACGTCTGCAAAATTGCCAAGCTTGAATAACCAATAATTTTGATTGTTATATAAAATGTATTAAGAAATTATGAAGAAACGTATGCCATTTTTCAGGCAAAAATTTAGTCTAGTTCGACGCAATGCTAAAAAACATATCTGTTAGTTGTTTAGTTTTACTCAAAATGTTCACACGAAAATTAATATTTTTTAATTCTAGTTATAAGTGCAAGGAATACAAAAGCAAAATCATTTTATGCAAGTTTATTTTATTCTGTTTGGACAAACATATTTAACTTTAAGATATTTGAATAAAACACTATTAACACCCATTTTATTATTTCATTATAGAATGTTTTATCTAAAAATGATTATTTATTTTTAGAAACAACAAAATATATTAAAATAAGGGCGTATATATTTTGTGTCTAATAATTCAAAATAATTTTTGACTATCAGTGGATATAATAATAAAAAACTACTTCACAATTTTTTTAGTTAATTTTTGATTATTATTAAATTTTATTCAAAAAAGATTTTTTAACAAAAAAGCTTGTAAACTTTTTAATTTTAAAAAAATTTTTGAATATTTTTCAACTGGTTTAATGTATTTTTTTTCAGTTTTTTTTTTAATTTTATATTGAAATTCAAGTATAAAAAAACTTTAATATAACTTTTGTCAGCCTAAATGAGAGAAATGAACAAAGATTTATATATAACTTTTATTTAAATAAAAATTTCACAAACGTAAAAATGTTTTAAGGTTAGCAAAGAACTAAAAAAAAGTTTTAAAAATATTTCTTTGTTTTTTGTTTGATCACACCTCACAACTATGGAATTATCCTTTAAGGAAATCGTAAGCTTTTTCCTTATTCTTATTTTTGTTGGAAACTAATGAAAGAACAGGGCAGCTTTATTCTTGAATGAAGTTAAAGAATCACGTTAAATTTTTTATGACTAATTTGTTGTAGTCAGTTATATAGTTATTTTGACGCCCAAAATATTATATGAATTTTTTGTTAAAAAACTTAACCTTTTTAAACGTAATGAAATAGATTCAAAACTAAAGTAGCTGCCTTTTTGTTTTTATCAAACTAAATTAAAAAAAGCCATTAAGCACAGTTATGTGCAGCCTAAAATGCGTGTACTATTAAAGTCTTATATAGTGTATCACCTTGTAAGAGGTGCAGTTTTTTATAAAATAAAAAAATTAAATACAATTAAACTAAATAAAATAATTTAAAATAAAATAATATAAAATGAAAAAAATTAAATACAATGAAATAAAATAAAAAAATAAATAAAAAAAATTATTTAAAGGGTGTAATAAAAAAATTGGTAAGAATTTTCCTTAAAACTACAAAACAAACTATGATTGCTACAATATACACAACTATGCGTATACTTAATATTCCTTTAACGTATCAAATGTGTATTAAGTATACGTATGTTTTCTATAAAACAAGCAATTTTGTGCAGAATATTATTTGCCGCCATTTTTGTAATAAATTGAAGAATTTTTAACCATGTTTTAAAAAAAGTTTTAATAAAAAATAAAAATTGAGTGTAGCGCAAATATTACTTTCCTTAGTTCATAGTACTCTCTTACATTAAGTTTATTCTATGAGTTTAGTAAACTGCAGTTACAAAGAATTTTTTCTAATTTCAATAAATTTCCAAACGATTTTACTAGAAATTTTTTCTGACTATGTCTGAGTCTTATTCTGAAACAGTTTTGTTCAACTTAAGATGTATTTTCTATTAGTTCACTCTATTGTTTCCCGAAAGCTCAAAAAGAAACCAAAATCTAATAAAACTCTAATTTTTGGTTAAGAAAATTTTATTTGTAACAAACAAACCTCAAGCGAACAACCTTAAAGCATTAAATTTTTTTTAAGTTAACATTTTTCTAAGGAAAAATTCGAAAAGCGTTTTATAAGTAATAAAGTTTATAGAACTAAGAGAAGATTTTTTTACTGCTTTTAAAAAACAATCGATAACTTTACTTTAAAAAATTTAAAAAAAATCATTTGCTATATTTTAGGCCACGATTAAAGTCTTTTCAGTTTTAAAATTTATGCTTTTTTGTTCATAAAATATTAAATAGTACTTCTAGTCTAAACAAGAAGAGTAAACAAAAAACGACTTGAATTTTTAAACCTTAAATTTTGCAGAAAAAATGTCCAGGAGTAGTAAAGTAAAAATTATATCTTAGAATATGTTGAAAGAAAAGAATATAAAAAATATTTTTTATCTTTCTTACATTTGTATTTTACCCCTCTTTGTTCAGTGAAGTATTATTAACTGTGGCTTAATATTGTTGGTTTTATTGTAATTTTGCCACTTAAAAAAATAACGACAAAAATACGAACCTTAACAAACAAAACAATAAATCTCTAAAAAAAGACCCAAACAAAAATTATAAATTTGTACATTTAAGCATACTTTGTATGGATGTAAGTATAAAGATCTGTACGTGTGTTGTGGCTGTAAAATGCAAACATTTTGTCGAAGTTGTAGAAAATAAAAAATTATGTTTTGTTGTAGTTGTAAACACTAAAAACAAATCTATTCTACATCAGTGTTTTTTCTGCACTTGATATCTTACTACTGTCCAAATACAGGGTATCCGATGGAAATTTTTTTTTTTAAAAACGATTCTTTCAAATAGTAATTAGCGGTGCGGAAATGTTTCTTACGTAATTTCTCGTCAACAATATTGTTCAACGTTCGGCATTCGGCGAACATGTGATGGGCCGGGTGTAAATCTAGTTCCTTCGTGGTTGCAGAGATTTCGCGAAACTGCTTCTGAAAGGAATATCCCAAGGCTTAGGCGGAGTTTTTTTTCAGGAGCTCCCGAATACGTGAAACTGGTTTAAAACAGTTTAGGTAAAATTCCGCGAATTTCAATATAAAAAAGAGCAGCCTCACTGTGACTTAAAGAGCGATTACTCATGAAATTTTAAAAAAGGATGTGAAGTTCCATACTTTTAAAACCCAAATCATTCAAGAACTGAAAGAATGTGACTTTGATTCATGCAAAAGTTTTTGCGAAACGATTATAAAGGGTATTTGCACTGTAAATCTAATTTTTTGAAGCCAAGAAGCTTATTTTACTTAAACGGCCATGCCAGCAAGCAAAACTGCCGTTTCTGGTCTCCAAAAACCCGCAACCCTCAATTAAAGAATCACAAACCATTGTATTGCACAAGAATAACTCTTTGGTGTGCCTTATTTACGCATGAGATAATTGGACCATTTTTTTCTAAGACTCTCGAGCCAGGCAACGAACATCAACGTTAAGATTATTGACGCATGATAACGGAATTCTTTTTACCAAACCTGCGGGATCTTTCAACGAGCTCTTTACGCACTTAATTTTAATAGGATAGGTTGACTACACACAACAAAAGCTTCGCTGAATTCGCTGCTAGGAAATTTCCCTCAAAAACTGACCAAGCGTTTTGCAAGCATCCAATGGCCACCCAAATTGCCCATGGGTTTTTAAGTAGTGCTACCTCAATTAGAGGCGTTATAATAACAACCTCTTATCTCTCATTTGAACTAATTTTACTGGCACTCCGTTTGGAGCAGTGTGTTCAACTCGACGGAAGACATCTGGATAATATACTCTTTGGAAATACAGTCCGCATTTCTGTGTTATTGTTCAATGCTTCTAAATAAACTTTGTGTCAAATATAAAGTTTTTTATTTAAGTTTGAAAATAAAAATCTGCCAACAGACACCCTGCTTATTTTTTTTGTGTAGGTACAGTGGTGCTCATATAATCATAAAAAAGTTGCCAGTGAATGTATTTGTCCATTAAGTTAAAAAATTTTAAAGCTATTTAAAAACAAATAACGTTTAACTTAAAAGCAAAACACTAACAGGAATAAATCTATTTTTAAACCATTCACTGAAAACTAAAAAACAACAGTTTTATGTTTTCAAATGACTAAAGACAAACAAAAAAAATAACTGAAAACTAAAATAAAAAAAAACTGTAAAACTTTCTTAGAAATAACGTATTTTTAAATACGTGGGCTAGTTTTTATATAATTTTGATTATTTTTTTATATAAACTTGTTTAGTATAAAAAAAATAATTTAATAAATTTTTCATGTTTCTCTTAATCTTTCTTCTATTTGTCCGCAAGCTTTAAATTAGTAAAGCATTAGGAATTAAACATGCTTTGCTTTTTTCATAAGACCGGGCTAATTCTTATATTTTGCACTTAGAACAATAAAGTTTTCAACAGTCAAATAATTAAATATTTATAGAGAACCATTCCATTTTTAATGCATCGTTTATAACTAAATGATCAACACTGTTTTTAAATTTTTATGGAAGGGTGTAAAAAAATTTTACAGAACAAACAATTTATGATATTTCAACTGTCAAAAGCAAGAACGGAAGGCAACAACTTATTATTCAATTTCTTCTTTTTCGTTGTTTGTTTTTTTTCTTTTTCGTTTTGAGAAAAAATTAACTGAAGTCCAAAAAAAACATGCAAACAAATTTTAATCTTAAAATGTTAAAAAATTTTGAAAGATTCGCCGTTTATTATTTTGAGAAATTTAAAGGAACTCTTAAGGTTAATGTAAAGAGGCTCGAAGTTTCCTTCTAAATATGCTAACTATTAAAAATCACAAGGTAAAAAAAATAGATATTTATTTCTACACATTTTTATTATAAAATCTACCCTTCTGTAGACTAACAATAAGTATTAAGTTCTAAAAAATATTTAATTTATATTAATCCTGATAGTGACAAATTAAGATTTAAGTTTTTAAAATTAAAAATATATCCATTCCGATGGCTTCATCCTAATTACGGTTACTCAAGCAAATGTTCTAAAGACCAAAATTTACCAATCTGCCCTTCGAACTTCCAAACACTATATAAGAAGCAAGAAGTGCGATGGAGACGAAAAGGTACGGGGTGTTCGCCGGCGTATATATGGTTTTGCCACCATTTTGGTAAACATTAGTCTTGACAGTTCATATTTGCCAGTCGTATGTAAAGACGTGGAAAATTTATTGTGGAAAAATATTCAGTAAACCAACGTGTTTTAATCGTTAAAATATTTTATTAAAATCAATCACCGATTTTCATGCAAAAATCATAATTAGTGACGAGGCACATTTTCATTTGAATAGATATGTAAATAAACAGTATAGTCGGTTCTGGGCAATGGAAAATCCTCAAATTGTTCATCAGTCACCTTACCATTCATCAAAATTGACTGTCTGGTGTGCAATTTGGTCAGGAGGAATAACCGGACCTTACTTTTATGAAACTGAAAACGGCATAACTGTAACTGTCAATGGAGAGCGATATCGCAATATGATTGAAAACTTTTTAATGCCACGAATTCATGCTTTAGACTTGGTTAACATGTAATATCACCAATAAGGTGCCACATTGCATACAGCCAGGATTACCATGGAGTTACTGAGAGACCTCTGTCCCCAACAATATATTTCAAAAAATGGTGATGTTGATTGACCTCCCCGGTCGCCTGATTTGACTGCTCCGGACTTATCTTTTCAGGGACATCTGAAAAGCAAGGTTTATGCCTATAAACCAGAAACGTTGGAGCAACTCAAGAAAAATAAACGTGATGAAATAAATGAAATACCGCGTAAAATGTGTGAGAATGTAATGAAAATTGTGATCAAAAGAGCTCACATTTGTGAGGTTAACAGAGGCGGACATTTATCTGATATTGTATTTCATACGTAATTGTCGACATTAAACAAAAAATGTATCAATATAAGATTCATTTCCTTTCAACTTATCCAAAATTATTAACAAAATTATTACAAAGTAGTATACCTTGCCGGCAGACACCCCGTATTACAACTTCATCAAAAGACGATGGACTGCATTATAGCTAACGTGAAATAAGACACGAGTGTGATTGTGGATTCGTTATTCGCCGATGACTCTTAAACTTTTTCACAAGATTAGCTCAGGTGAATAAAAACTAGCCACAATCCGTTTAAAAGCCAAAATTTTCAACACTAATCTTGTCTGCGCCCATAAGCCGTTAAACAACAAGGGCAGCTAGGCTTAAGATATATTAGACCTATAGACGGCATATGACTGCTGCTACAGCAATGATACTTAAATTGTTCTAGAAGATCTTTTGGAAATTTGGAAGATAAAATATCATTTAATATCTCAATTTAAATAACGCAACGTGACTATCACGAAATCAAATAACGAGCAAACCAGATTGATTGTGTTGCGATAAACGGAAGGTATTCATCTAGTGTGTTAGACGTAAAATCGATGCAAGAAGCAAACATAGATTCGGATCATCGTCTTACGGCCCAATATCCAAAGGAAGTATCAAGTGGAGAAAGACGTGTTTTCATTTTGTATTGGAAACTAAAGACCAAAATGATTAAAAATCTGTTTTACATTTTGCAAAGCATGGTATAAAAAAAATTAAAAAATTATTAAAGTAAGTGCGAATGAAAGTTAGTATATAAGTCCATTTTTGCTTTTTTTTTTGTTAAAATTTTTTCCTTCCTACTTGGATTATATGATACTGTTTTGCATCAATACTCTTTTAAGCTCCTTATGAAAATTGCTTAGTCATCAAGAAATATAAACGCACGTACATAAATACCACCCAAACAACGCCAGCCTATATAAATTAGGAGCAAATTAATTGTGTCCCTTTCCAATTTCGGATTATTGCTCGATTTATTTATTTTTAGTAACAAACGAAGATTCACTGGCAAAACAGTTTCAGTTGCTTGGTTTCAAGAACAATTAAGAGCAATATCGATAAAAAATATTGGCAGACTTACTGGCTATAAAGGACTTTAAATGTTAGGAAATCTTCGAGTTCATAATTATACACACACCAAATTCGTGGTAGAGGTATTATGTTCTTGTGCCATGTTTGTAATGCCAAAAAAATGATCTGGAGCTCTTAAATACACCGATCGACTCAAAATCACGTTCTGAGTAAAATGCATGGACATAGCCATCCATCCGTCAGTCCGGCTAGGTGTCCATGTATCTTAGTAATCAAAAAATTTAGCACAGATAAATTTTTGGCACTGGCAGAAGTCCTAGTGTTTGTAATCATAATCCATCTCCTAGTATACATAATAATAATATTATTGATTTTTTTTTATAAAACCCCCCCCACAAATGTGGCGTAGGGTACAATCTGGTCGCGCTTGACCTACTTTGTATTTCTTACTTGTGTTTTTAAAATATTTTTATGCAAAAACTTGTTAATAATTTAATAATTTGTTACATAAGATTAAGCAATTAATATTATTTTATGTAAATTTTTAAATTTTAAATAACCAACTTCTTAAAATAAATTTTCCAATTTGTATATCCCACTCGCTTTAATATAAATATATAAATATTGTTTTACTTCCGCTTTAATATTTATTGAATAGTCCCTATGAATTTCAATATGCATACATACACAAACACGTATATTAAAGTATATATTTGTGGCAACATAAAATTATTAACGCAAAATATATGCAAATTTTTTTCAAACAAGGAGGAAACTTTAAAAAAGAACAATTTAAAACCTTTTGTTTTTTAATATTTGCCATAAACGTCTATTTCCTGTAACAAAGTGACCCAGATTGAAAACTTAACCGTAAATAATAAATTCATTTAAAGTTTACGCACACACCCCAAAAATTTCAATTTTATGCAAAAAAAAGGGTTAAAAATTCAAGACTTTAAAACAAAATAAAAGTTTATGGTGGCCTTTTGCATTTACTTTGCGAAGAAAAGTGACTTAAAATAAACGAAAGGTTTAAAGGTTGTGTTTTTTTATACAAAATAAAATCAAAATATTGTTTTACAACTTTTACCTAAAAACCAAAACAGAACAAATATTCATAAGATTTTTTACATTGTTGTGTTAAGAAAGGGAAAAAATAAATGTTTACCTGATTGAAAATTCACTTAAAGAAATAAATTTGTATAAAATTGTGTTAATTTTGTTTTTTTTTGTTTTTAACAAACGTTTGTGAAAGGAAAATTATTTTTCTAAGATTTTGGTTTAATATTCTTTAACATAAAGTTAACTATAATTAGCTGGTTCTAGAAAATTCGCAACATTTCTGTTACTTTTAATGTAATTTCACAAAGTTTTTTTTAAACTTTCGTTTTCGTTTCATTGAATTTTGGAACAGGATTATGGTTGGATGCGTAACTCCTCAAAAATGTATGCCTTAGCCTTGTTCTCAACCTTACTTATGAATTAACAACCAAATAACCTGCTTACATTTTGCAGCCAAAAACTCAATCGCCAGTTTTGGGTATTTTGTTTTGAAAGATAATAGAAAATTTTAGAAATAAAGTAGAGCGACGCGCAGCTTGCTTGGGCCCAATATTTTCCTCCTTTGTGATATATGTGAGAAAGCGAGGGTGGAAGAAACAGGACAAATAAATAGATTATAGAGAGAAAGATGAGAAAAGGACAATTTGAAGTTATGGGTTTGGCCATAGTCAGCCCATTTGACCATTGTTCAAGAATCGATCGCTTTTAAAAAGGATAATGGACTTGACATTCTTAAGTTATCCAGGTCAGACAAATCTCTAAATTTTTTCTGGCTTTGTTTTCCTCAGTATCTTTTCATTGGCACTTATTTTCTGCTAGCTTAGTTCCCAAACCACACAGTAGGCAATAATTCCAGAAAAAGTATCTTTCAATCTTTGCCAGTTAGTCTTGAACGACTTTGACTCAATCTCGACCATGTTGCCCCTGTGATATTGCAAGAGATTCCTTAGAGGTTCTGCTCTTAGACAGTTTGCTTTTCTATGTTTCCACACAAAATTTTTAGGAGGGAAAAGGAATGTCATAGAAGTGGTCCTTCAAAGCTGCATAAAAGTTGCTTAGGTTGGTCCTTTGTCCTCTCGCCTGTATGAGTGATATAATAATGCGTCGCCATCTACTTTGAGAATACCTGGTATTCACGAAAAGGTCTTGATAGAGAGTTAACTTAAGTAAAAGACCTATTGGGGGTTTTTCTATCAATTAAGATCCATATAGTTTTGCAAAAAAACTTTGCAGCACCGTCGCCATAAAGGCGCTCTGTAAATAGCCAACAGTGCAAGTTGTAGTGCACTGCATTTAAGGGGTAGTTTTACTATCATCCCTGATCCGGCGTGGTCAAAGAATAAATAAAGTCTAACATAAGCTCTCTTTTTATACCTGGAGTATACACTTCACGATTAAGGTGTAACGGGGAGGTAATTTCGTTTGATTTTTCTTCTAAAAGATTAAAAGAAAACTTCAAATATAGTTGTTAAAATTTAAAAAAGAATTAGCAGTAAGCCCCTAATGGCTTTAGATTTTTTATCTTGAAATGCTAGCAGTGTTTTGTGGTATCGAAGGTTTAGGTATTAGCTTCCTAGGCCTGGTGTCTGCTGAAAATATATGAGCGATACACACAAAAAACAAACCGATTTAAGAAAACCTAAGAACGGTCGGTACTTCAAATTTTCAAGTACAATTTTTGATAAGCACGAGAATAAAATTCTTGATTTAAGAATGTGTTTTTTCTGTATAGCGTCTATATATTTGCCAACTTTTAATGACTTTTTAGTTTTTATATAATAAATTTTCTTTGTTGTGTTTGCCAAGTTCATTAAAGCCAAAGCTTTAAAAAAAAGTTTTTCCCATTGCCACCTATAACTTATACTCACACAATCCATTAACTACATTTTAATTTTTTTAAAAAGTTACAAATTAGTTTTACCATTCCCCTGAATAGCATTGTTAAATTGTACTGTGTGCATTTTTATAGTAATATAAAGCTTTTGGGTGTGCTTGAGCTTGCAGCCATTAAAATATTTAGTATGATTGCATTTGTTTATTGCAGTTTGTATATAAATGTTCGTTTACACACATTAAAATTTAAATTCTAAGCTTGAGAATAAAACTTGCTAGTAAAATATTAAAGTAAATTATAAAGTTTTTCTAAAAAAGCTTAGAATGTTTTAAAACTAAGCTAAGATAGTACTTTTAAAACTCAAGGTGAAGGAGATTCCCTTTTCTTCGATTTTTAAATCGAGAGTACGAACCTGCTTGAACGAAGCAAATAAGATTTAAGAAGCGCCAAATTTGGCACAGCCAAATAGTACGTTTTTTAAAGTTTAATTCTATAGTTGAAAACAAATGTTTTTTTTCTTTTTTTTTTTTGCCACCACAATGATATTAAACAAATAGCAAAACCATTTCTACAAACATAAAACCAACATAAAAGTAAATTGCCAATTTTAAAAAAATTGTTAAAAGAACATTTTCCTATAAAAACAGGTTTTACTTATCATTTGTTACAACATCTGGCACAAAATGATGATTGATTTTTAATATAAAAAATGTCCATTACTTAACAAAAGCTTATTTTTTTATTTTACGCTTTTATTTCATTATTTCTTATATTTTTTAGTTTTTAATCATTTTAATAATTGTAATAGAAAGAAATTCATTAAACTTTTAACTTACTTATACTCATGGCCAACTCTCTTGCCAATACCATTCAAGTAGAATGCTCAGTTGATCTTCAAGGACTCCTGAAAATATTGTACTAGTTAAAAGCAGCTTCCGTGTAAGTCCGCAACTTTTAAAATGAAAATTAGCAGCGTCGCTGGAATTTTTAATGATGATTTATTTTTAAATTTAAAAAAAAATATCTGAAGTTGCATCCTTTTAAAATTCAAATCGTTCAAGAACTGGAAAAAAGTGGCACTGCATTGCCCCAGGGTAACTGTTTGGTGTGCCTTATCCACGCACGAGCTAATTGAAACATTTTTTTTTAATTTCTCGAGGCCAGATGACAAATGTCAACGGCAAAAATTATCGACGCACGATTACGGAATTCTTTTTGCCAAACCTGTCAGCTCATCCATCGTACTCTTCACACACGTGGTTTCAACAGGATGGGGCGACTGCACACATTGCCTAAGTTTCGCTGAATTTTCTTCTGGCTAATTTCCCACAAAAAGAGATCAGTCACTTTTGGGACATCTCACGGCGACCAAGAACGCCCGATCTAACACCCATGCTTTTTCTATGAAGCTTACTCGAAGGGAAAAAATTCGTTAAGAAATCAGCTCAATTGAACCAAGTTTACTGTAGCGTGTGGCTTTAAAAGTGGGTTCAGCATGATGGAAGATAGCTAGGTGACATACTCTTTAAGAATAAAATTCGAAATTTTCAATCTATCGTTCAATGCCCTTAATAAAACGTTTTTTTTTTTTAAGTTTAAAATTATGAATCGACCACTAAGCACTCTGTAAAAAAGGCGCTTGGCCTCCTTTCGCTCCTACCTCTTTACTTTTATCCATAAGAGTTTGCCATCAAGGACTAACCTAAGATACTGAGCCTCACATAAAAGCTTCGACTCAATCCCATTAAGTGCCTGGCTTTTAAAAACCCCGACCCTATACATCCTGGTACAAAAAAAATTTTAGTTTGTCAGGTCTCATGCCTAACCTGGTTTTCGGGCCTAAAAAAAAGTGACTTCATCGCTGACTTTAGCTACTTCTTAACTATTTTAAGAAACTTTTCTCTCACCAGAATGACTATATCATCTGCATATGAAACTATCTCCCGCTCTCAAGCATTGAGGTTATCGGATCAAGAGCCACTTGACTCAAAGATACCTGAAAGCTTCATATTTTGGCTACATGTTCATACTTAAAGAGGTTCTTTCTATATTTAGGAACGCTGCCATTATAAATTCTTTATCATGAAAGCGCCGTTTTAATTAAGCAACTACATCCTATAGTAAATCCTTGAAATAAGCATGTTGATAATGATCTCCCATCAAGATAACTTATCGCTTAAGATGACGTTAAAAGATTCTTTATAATTCCTAGCAAGGGAATGCATCGCAAGATCTTCCGGCAAAAATACTAAGGAGTCACCAAAATACACAGCAAAGAAATCAACTCAACTATAAAAATTAAAAAAGAGGTTGAACTGATAATGACGTTTAAAGCCAATGAAACACATTTAACCCTTGATCGATATATTTCTTGTAACTCAATTTACTTAAAGATTTAAAATGCTTTGATAAAACCCTTTAGAATTTAAAACCATCCTTAGAAAAGTTTTTTCTCTCGTTGAGTTGTTCTAGATAACAAGATAAGGCAGAATTCAAAGGATTCGTAAATATATTTTTAAAAAGGGGAAATCTATATTTTTTGTAACGTAAAATAATTGTTTTTTAATATCTTTACTATGTTATACGTTTAATTATTTAAAGATTTTCTATTATCTTACTACTTTTCAATGCATATAACAAAACAGCGCATAGAAATTCGATTTGTATCTTACAACACTCTATCTACAATACAAGTATAAATGACATTTACTTATTTAAGCACTTCAAAACTTAAAAATTGTGATACCTACGCTTTACAACACGGTGCTAACACCACAACAAATGTGTCAACTAATTGAATCTTAGCAAAGAGTCTGCTAGCCGTCTCCACTGCCACTGGAAGTGTCCCTTTTAATAATTCCTTCTATTATTGCAAATTATCGATAAATTCCAAAAAAGCAGAAGTGACAGATAATTAAATATTTCCATCCCAAATTAAAATTATTTTCGTTTGTGACTATGTATGTATGTATGCATATAAATATTTCGGTAGTAAAAGCAGAGGAACAGCGATTTAATAATTTATTCTCTTACACTGAAATTTTATTAAAGTCAAATATATTATTTTCTGTTAAATAAACATTGCATTTTGCTTGCTTTTCAATTTAAGCCTGTGGTAAAATTTGATCAGCAATCAATAAAGTAAAAGACATTAATATGACACACATATGGGTTCAAAAAATTTTATTAACGTTCATATATTTATATTTGAAAAATTATTTATGTGCCTTTTAAAAATGTTATATGGGTCAACGATATATAATTTCATTTTATTTTTATTTTATATAATGCTGGATAAAAAAGGTTAAAGTAGTTTTTTTTCAAAAGGTCATCGATAAAATATGGTATAAAAAAAATTAATAAGATTTTCATAAATTCTAAATTTAAAGGACATTCTTGGTAAAATAATTTTTTTTAAACAAACTTTAAATTATTTTTATTATTCCGTAAAACCATAATTTTTAAAGAGTATGGGTTGCGTCGAGTTGAACACACTCCTTAAAACGGAGCTTGGTGTTCTGCTCCACACGCTGCAGTAAACTTGATTCAATTTAGCTGATATCTGGACGAATATTTTTCTTTGAAGCCACAAGAAATTTGAGATTGTCCTCATAAGCCCCAAAGGTAGCCCCATAAAAAAAATCATGAGACTAAGATCGGTGGCGATAGGATGTCCCCAAAGCGAATGATTAATTCTTGTGGGAAATTTTCCGAAGCAAATCCATCCAAGCTCTGGCAAATCCATAAGCTCGCAGGTTTGGCAAAAAGATTTCCGTAATCATGCGTCGATAATCTTCAGCGCTTACATTCATCGCCTGGTCTTGAATACTTTCGAAAAAAAAATGTTCCAATTTTGTCATGAGTGAATAAGGTACACCAAAAAGTTACCCTGGGGCAATGCAATGGTTTTTGATATTTCAGTCGAGTGTAGCGGTATCTTGGAGGCCAGTTGCAGAGAAGTTGCTTGTTAACCTGGCCGTTTAAGTGAAAATAAGCTTCTTCGCTCCAAAATATATAATTTACAGTGCGAAAACGCTCCAACATCGTTTCACAAAAATTTTTCCGTAAATCAATGTCCACTCCTTTTCAGTTTTGAACGATTTATATTTTAAAAGGATGGAATTTTAGATAATTTTTTAAATTTAATAAATAATCGCACTTAAAAGTTTGTTCTTTTCCGTATAGAAAGCCGCTTTCAACCAGTTTAATATTTTCGGGGTCCTTGAAGATCTGCTATGCCCTGGCCGTGGAATATTCATGGTCGAAGCAGTTGCAATGAATTTCTGTTCCCACCAACGAATTAAGTTTACACTCGGTTCATCACGTTTTCGCTGAATACCGAACTTTACACAATATATTCGACGTAGGAATCATTACTTTTAAATAATGGCTCCACAGTAAACGCGCAATGCTCACTCGACCACTGACACATCGTGACGGACAAATCCGCACAATCGATAATTCCAATAGCACCACCCTCCTTCGGCACGGCTCATTACTTTTTGAAATAGTCGTATACAAAAATATAAATTTGCCATCGGACACCCTGTGTTAGTCTTCTTTCCACTTATGGTTGAATTTAAAAAAAATTCTTTGCATTAATGTATTTGGAACTCTTTCAAGAAGGATAGAAGAAAGATAACGCCACCTGCATAGTTTCCCACAGGGGAACGTATAAGTAATCTCGAATTTTTAGATTTCAAATCTCTTTCGTATCAGGAAGCTATAGTTTTTAACAAAAAATTAATGTTTTCCATGAAATTTAGCAGCACTAGGATTGAAATCCTTTAAACGAAAAACAACAGAATAATAAGGGAAAAGTACAAGTCTATCAACGTTAAAGGTTAAAATAATTTGTTAGTAGGAAAGGGTGTTCTTAAAGTAAAAATTATTAGTCAATAGAAAAATATATTTCGCGTAACTTCACGGTTAAGACATGAGTTTCTAGTTATAACTCGTGCTGGCATAATCTTTAGTTTTAACATTCTTGAGACTCTGTTGCAACATAAGTGCCTTTGAATGTATGTATGCCTAAATGTATGTATGTATGTATCATTACTACGTTTTGCTGCAGTTTCCTCCTGATATAAAAAGCGTTCATTTATTTATGTCAAATTAATGTTTTTTCATTAAAATAATTTTTTTATGTTTGCGTTATGTCCTTGTTAATAGTAGGGGACACATATGTATTTCAACAGATAAAATTCAGTTTATTATATGTACTGTAATAATAAAATTAAATAAAATCAGGCATTATTATTAATGTTTGCTCATTGAATGTTAATAAATAAATAAAAAAATTAAAAAAATTTCTCTTATTTGTGCAGCATATTGAATAAGTTTGTATTCATATCATAATATTTAATAAAACATATTTTACTTTACAATTTGTATCAGATAGCAAAATATGTATGTTTGTGCCAAATAATATATGTCATAAGAGTATTATGCCTTTGTGGAAAAAATTTAATGCCAGAGAACCACCATCAACTACATACATATATCATTTCATTTAGAGTCTGGTTTGTGATTAAAGTATATATAAGTCACATAGCTGGTAAAAAATTCAAAAAACTTTAATCAACTGTAGGTATTTGGTTCATTATTTTAAATAGCCATGATTAAAGTTTTATTTCGCAGAAGAGTTTTTGAGTGTTATTGCCGTAAATCGCTTTTTTACCCCTTAAAAACATTTTCGCATAATCAAGGCTTTGTTCTATTAATCAGTCTATAATTTAAGCTCTGCTCCCAGAATTAATAATAATAAAAAAAAATACTGACTGACGGCCTGACTGCATTATTGATTATTCTATAGCTTAAGTGTTTGAAGCACATGGGCTACGTTTATCCCTCCCCAAAAATTCACTAAAAAGGGATTTTAATTTTAAAATTTTATACTCGACTCCTAAGGCAATAACTATTGGTTAACTTAGGAAAAATCAATGATAGATATCATAACACTTTAAGAGATTAAAACAAAAGAAAAAAAGGGGTTTACTTAAAAACGGTCCCATGTTTGATACTTTTTAAAATTTAAAAAACCTTTAGTGGTCAAACGGAATGAAAACTGTGCGTTGATAATGCACAGGTAGGTACTTCCTGCCTTTTAAAAAAATGGATATCAAAATAATTCAAATTGCTTTCAAAAGGGCTTAACAAATAGAAACATTCATTCGGTCCAATTTTAATTTAGACTATTTTTAAATTCTTACCAATTTGAAACAATTCAAAAAAAAAAATTACAAAATAAGCCCTCAAAATACAAACAATATTTATAAGAATATGTGCCTTCGATTCTTTTTTTGAAAAAGTACTTTTTACTTTTTTGGTACTTTTAAATTTTTTATAATTATAAGGGCGTGGGTAAATTAAGTAGCGAAAAACATTTTTTGGACTTTCACCCTCATAGCATTATTTTAGATTGTTTGTACAGAAAAATGATATGAAGATCAACAAACAAGCCATATAGAGGTCCGAGCTCAAATGGAGGACAAATAGTATTTTTTTTTTCTTTTTTGTATTTTTTTTGCATTTTTTGGAATAATGATTTTATATCCATTAAATTGAGGACTTTTGATCCACAGCAAAGTCAGAAATCAATAAAGGGTGATAAAAATACTTTTTTACATTTTTGGTACTTTTTCGCTTTTTTAGGGGCGAGTCTACACATGTGAAGTTGAGGATTTTTATATATAAAAAGTTGAAAGTCAACTAGTAGAGCAAAAAAACTTAAGGTTATTTTTGGTATGTGTTTTTTATGTCTGAGATTTAAGGTGTTGATATATGAAAGTACTTTAGTAAAGTATTTATTTACTTTTTTGGTATTTTTTCAATATTTTTTTTAATAATAACCAACTTTCAGGGGATGGCCCCTATACATGCATTGCATTGTGTTGGTATCCGGAAGATAGGTAATGGGAAGGAGAATAAATGGAGTAGTGTTTGTGGACATTTGATTTAAATTTCTCGATATCTACTGTGACAGGAAAGACAACACTAGGTAATTTATTCCACATACAAACTGTTCGGCAGAAGAAGGAATTCTCCCTCTAATGAGTGTTGCGATTCACTGGCCAGTCGACTACGTATGGGTGTGCTCTTCTTCAAAAACCTCTATCACACAAAATGTTTCGGGTTTCGGGAACAAGCTCCCTAATTTCCTCAGAGCACATTCCATTATAGTATCGATAGAACAGCGAAGCACACCCCACATCACGACGGTGTCCGAGTGAATCAAGACAATTAGATACCACAGCGTCGCCTATAAGTTTCTTCGCTCGTTCCTGTACGCGGTGAAGTAGCCCCAAAATAGACTCTGGGGTACCAGTCCATACATGAGAGTTGTATTCTATTTTCGTTTGGATAAAGGTGGTATAAATATTGAGAAGATTAGAAGGTGTAAAGTAATTCCTACACCGTTTAAAGAAATCAAGACACTTCGATGCTTCTACACAAAAAAAAATGTGTCCCGTCCAGCGGACATCACACTGGATTTTCATGCCCAGAACATCAAGAGTCTCTGTTTTTCAACACTTATACCATCCATTAATACAGACGAGGCAGCATCGTCCACAGTGCGTTTGTGTGTCAAAAAACAACATTGGGTTTTATTAACATTAAAATCGACCCTATTTACACGGCCCCAATTAGAGATTACCATCAGATCGCGGTTAATCGAAACATTCATACTCTGTCTCCTAGCTCCAATCTCCAAGGAGCTAGGTCTTTGGACAACTGAGTACGAATGGCATATGCTGCCGTCGTCTGTAAAGGAATAAATAGGATTCGAAGTTTGACATAGAAGGTCATTCAGAAAGATAATAAATAAAGTAGGAGAGGGGACCTTGCGGTACCTCTGAATTGATTTTGAACTCAAGACGAATAGTGCGATCCAGAAAATTTTTCACTGACACCAAAAGCAACAAGATTAAATAGAAACGCACAGTGCCAGACTCTTTCAAACGCCTTAGATATGTCCAGAGCCACCACTTTACTTTCGCCAAAATGATGATATGAATCTGGTGATTATGGGTGTGATTTCACATTAAGGGCTATTGACCCATAAGTGGACTAAAAGCATTTTTTTTTACATATACGGTAATTAGTTTATATATCTTATGATTATCAGTTGGAATATATAAACTTAAAAACTATTGATTATATTAGGTCGAAGTTAAGCTAAATGAACGAAGTTTACTTTTGTGAATTCTTGGCAAATTTTGCAAGCATGGATGTACAGAGTGCCAACTAAGTCGACAAAAGTTTTAATTTCTATAATTTTAGTTTTTTTTTCAATTTGGGGCTATTAGACCAGAGTGATCACAAAAATCTTAAAAGTGAATAAAAAGTTATATCCTCAAATTTTTGTATATTTTAGCATTTTTAATATGTAAAATGTATTTTGTGGTCCTTCATCATTTTTAAAACATAATTCCTTGGGCAATTATAACACCCTTAATTTTAAATATATAAAATATATTTTTATTACTATTTTAAAGTTCCTTATGCTTGATTAAATTTTGATACAAAAACTTACTATATACGTATTGCAAAATTCATTTGACACTATTTAAATGTACAATTTTGTATACAATTTATACGCATATACAATTCAATGATGTCACAGAGGAATCTCTTTCAAAAGGTCCCTGTAAATCGAGGCCACGCATTTTTTAAATATATATTAACATAATATCAAATAATTTTCACATACTGTAGGATTTTACTTTTCTTACATTTTATTGCAAGTCTTATTTTTTTAAATTAAATTATGTTTGTTTTTTATTTAAAAAAAAATTTCTGCATTCAGCTGATTTGTAAACAATAACACAATTAATTTAAGAAAAAAAAAATATATTCATTAAAATAGCTGTAATATATCTCTTAAGATAATGTAATTTTCCTCTGCGAATTAATATGTTAACTGAAAAGCAATTCAAATATTGTTAATATGAACAAGTAACTCGGCTGTGCCGAATCTTATATACCCTTCACATTGGTTTTTAAATAAATATAGGGGTTCCCCTTCCTCTGCTTCTTTCCCAATAATTTTTTCCCAAAATGTAAGCTTTATTGTCCAAATACCTTTTGTAGATTATTTAAAGTCTATAGCTGTAATAGTTTATAAAAAAAAGCGTATCAGAAATTTCGTAAAAAATTTTAACTTGTATGTGAGGTAGTCGTTTCCTTGCCCCTAACCAAACAACTTTTATTTTAAATGTAGGTCTTTTTGTCCGATTACGTTTTGTAGAACATTTGAAGTCGATAGCTGTTATAGTTTCTAAGATTTAGCGAATGATATATTTCACAAACTCTGTTAAATCAAAATACCACTTCCCTTGATCATTTAGAGTACCCGTGCCAAGTTTGGTGGCAAGATTGACTATATTCACTGAGATATAAAGGGATATATGCACTGATTTTGTCCTAAGCAAATGGGATATTTTGGGTTTTCGTTTATATCTCGGTCAATAGTAAACCGATTTTTCTGATTAAAAATAGCGCTGGTCACAGGGACATTTCTAATTTCTTGCACCGGCAACTGGTTCGTTTAACTTTGAATTCGGATACTCAATTTTAACAGACGGACAGACTGACACATGGACATGGCAATAGCGACTTCCCTGTCTATAAGGATCCAGAATATGTATATTCTTTACTGGGACGCAAAAGAATAATAAAGAAGTTACAAACGGAATGACAAACTGATAGATACCCCTATCACTATGTGAAGGGTATGAAAACGTATGTGTGTAAATATGTATACATTCAAGCAAAATGTGTTAATTTATATGGTTGATATTTTCTTTTTCAAATGGGATAAGCAAGGACATACACCTGGTTAAGTATTGCAATTATCAGTGCCTTTTAAATATCTAAAGTGAAAATTACATTTTGTTAAGTTGTGTTCTACTAAAGTTTTTTTATTTTTAAAAATTGCAAATGAATACTATTTTACCAACTGATTAATTTGTAAGAGGTGTTGTTATAGTAAAAATTCAAATACATTTTGGTAACGGCCAATATACTTATTTGTAATAGAACTGCAAGCCAGGTATAAATTTGTAATTGTAATGCTGTTTCTTTTAGCAAATATTAATCATACGCATTGCACCGTTAGCCAAATGAAATGGCTTTGAAGCAAAAGGTAAATTTTATTTATTATTACTATAAAAAAAAAACCAAAAATCACTCATAATATTGATAATTGTTGTGAATCATTGTTGCAGAAACCTTAGGAATACAAAAAATTAAAAATTTAAATTGACTCTTCTTAAAAAAAACAATAATTGAGCTAAATAGAGACGTTGAAAAAGTAGGTATAAAACTGAGTTTATTAACTGACTATATACTGTCTATGCGATTTTTTATACGACATACATATGTTATAATCTTATGTAAAAGGATGAAAAGGAACAAATTACAAATTAAAAGAAAAGAAATATATTCCGTTTTCCATTCTGATTAACATATATGCTAAATAGGTGATATTTAAAAAGCACTGATGACAAAATTGCGCAGCTGCTTTCAAAAATGCATTCTGCTCTGCCAGAAGCGGAAGAAAAATGTGCTTTTTAAACAGAAATTTCTTTTAACAATAAGGGAAAATACTTATCCCTTCTAATCGAAAAAATTATGAATTTAGGCCAGAAAAAAAAGCAAAAATAATATATAATAATAAGTAACTTCATTCAATGTCATAATTTTGGAAAAAAAGTTGCTTGTAAGAAAGGGGTTTTTGGATCAACAAATGGACCAATTGTGTAAACTTAAAGACACTTTGTGCAAAAAAAAAAAATGTATGAAAAACAAAACAAAAAATTTTTGAAAATTATTAAAAAGCATTTTTATTTAGTGTTATATTCTAAATGTGTCTTGTAGATTTCTATTAGACTTTATTTAAAATTCTATAAGAATTGCCGGCTTCGAATTTAATTTGGTTAGTTATTATTAATAATTAATGAAAATAAACATTCGTTAATAAAATATTTGTTACATCAATTTTGGCTTTGAGCTTACTACGTCAATCAACCACTCCATATGGCTTGCAGTCAGAATTCTACAACAAGTCGTACAGAAATTGTCTAGTTTGACCGACGCTTATCTTTGATATCCAATAGATTTTGCTCGTAAGGTAAGTTTCAAATTTAGTTCAAATTTGATTTATCAAAATATGTTAGTATGTGTGCGTATTTATGTATGTGTGTGTGTGAATGACTATCAACAATAAAAATTACTCAAAACAAAATGTTAATGACATAAAGTTTATTTAGTCTTTTAAGTAGTAACAACAACCATAACAAAGAGGGTGAATTTAAATGTGTCGTCGGATAAGTAAAAAATAATTTTGATATTTACTTAAGCGTTTTATGCTTTAATCGAATTTGTAACGTTCAGAATATTTAGTTTATTTTATTTTTTTAGTGAAGCAAATGTTTCATAACATTTAAAATGATTGATAGATTAACAAAACAACTATAAATAAATGAAAAAATTTTATGAGCATAAAAAACATATACATTAGACGTTATCAGCTTACAAGCAAAAAAATTCACCATACACCTCAGTAAAGTACCTATAACAACTTTTAAAAAGGAAAACACAAAATAATGTGGAAAAAATCGCAATGTTCCTGCAAATACTCCCATAAGATAGTACTTAAGGTCGACAAATTTAGCAAATATTTCGGAATGAAATAAATATATATTTGTTACACCCTAATAAAATTTTATTCAGTGATTTTATTTTAATAGGAGTGGTCGAGTGAAGATTGCGCGTTCGCTTGGAGATATTTTTTAAAAGAAATAGCTTTTAGGTAATTGCTCGTCGACAATTTTGTTCAAAATTTGGTTTTCGGACCGAGTATATATTTAATTCATTTGTGGGTGCAGAGATTCCGCGCAACTGCTTCGGCTATGTATGTATCACGGTCAGGGACCAGTCGATCTTCAAGGACTCCAGAAAAGATTTATGTAAAATTCAGCGACCTTCAATGCGGAAAAAACAGGCTAACTGGGGCATTTGAGGGTGATTTTACATAAAATTTAAAAAGGTACTCCAGCTCCATCCTTTTAAAAATCAAATCGTTCAAGAACTGAAATAAACTAACAATAATTCCCGCGAAATTTTTGTGAAACGATGTTGGAACGTTTTCGCAATGTAAATCCCATTTTTTTGGAGGCTCATTTTTACCTGAACGGCCAGGCCAACAAGCAATTTCGCCACAGCTCGATTGAAATGTCAAAAACCATTGCATTGCCCCAGGGTTACTGTGTAGTGTGCCTTAATCCCGCGTTATATAACTGGAACCTTTTTTATGAAAATTTTCAACCAAGCACCGAGTATCAACCGCAAAAGTTGTCAAAGCGTGATTAAGGAAATCTTTTTGTCAAATCTACGAGCTTATTCCTCGTGCTCTTCACGCACGTGGCTTAAGAAAAAAGGGAGTGACTGTACACGCACCTGAGCTTTGAATTTGATTCGGAAAAATTTTCCCAAAAAACTAATCAGTTGCTTTGTGTACATCTAATGGTCACCGAGGTCGTCCGATCTAACCTCCATGGGTTTTTAATGAGGCTACTTTAAAAAGAGGAATTGTGATGACAATCCCCACTCTCTTTTTGCCTTAAAGAATAATATTCGTCGAGAAATCAGCTCAATTATACCAAGTTTACTGCAGCATGTGGCGCAAAACAAATGGCTCCGTTTTGAACAGTTGGTCAAAATCCACGGACGACATCTGGATGATATACTCTTTAAAAAATAAAATCCGCAATTCTATTCTATCGTTCAATGCTTTTAATAAAACGTTGTGTAAATTTTAACGTTTTCAATTAAAGTTTGAAAATATAAATCTGCTATCATGCACCCTGTATTTGCGTTGAACAGAAAAAATATTTGTTTTAGGTTTCATAAACAAGAAATTTAAAAGAACGTTGTTTTTGTTTAGAAGAAAATTATTTATTAATAAAAAAATAATTTATTATATATTAGATATTTATGAAATAGATAAATTTTTGGGGGGAAACAAACAACAAATTTACCTGAAGGGAGAAATTTGTAATCCAAAGCTAAAAGTTGCTCCACATCGTTTACAATAAATTCTTGTGTATTTTGCATTCGTTCAAAGTTTATTTACTTTGTTTTTGTTGTAAATATTAGAATTTTTATATTTTTTTTGCCATTTTTTGTAACATTTACAACATTAACTTTTCTATATATTTATATTTATATATGTTTTATAAATAAGCTTTTCTTATCGTTAAATAATAAATTGTATCTATTTGGTTCCAAACTTAAAACGGAATTTTATAAATTTCATTATCGTTTCGTAGAAGTAGAGTTGTGCCCGACTCGTTACTTTAGTTCGTTTTTGCCAACAACCTAGTTCATTTAATCTCCAAACCCTATTTAAATTACATTGTGGTTCGTGGAAAAAACGAACGAGGTTGTTGGCAAAAACGAACTAAAGTAACCGATTGACCCAACTCTACGTAGAAGAATTGCTTAGGGTGATAATAATTAATTAATCGATTAATTATTAAATTGATCCTTTAAATTATTTTTAATTAAAATATTTTTCTTTCAGTATTCATATGTTTTTGTTTCTATTGTCATGAGAACAAAATACAAAGTAAAAAAATGAAATTATAGCAAAAGTAATTGCTCAATAATATAATACTTTAAGTAAGATAAAATGCCATTAAAATTTAAAATAATTGGATAAAGATTCCAAACACTTCACGATTATATTTATGAGAAAACATAAATATAATAACTATATTCTTCTTTAAGTGTTTTGATTAGTTTTAATAATTAGATTTATTTTTTAATGTTAAATAATATAATTAAAGTGAATTTGCTGCTGCTAAAGATATAATTTCTTTTATAAGTTTTTTTTACATCTCCTAGACGTAGGTTTTCTACTTCTTACCTTAAGCATTAAAAAGATTTTGTATCTTCCACATTTTCTATCATTAAAATATTTTAATATGCAGTCAGAATATAAAAGTTTAATTAAGTAAACAAGCAAAGTCATTAAATATTCTAAACAGATACTAAAACATTAATTGCTAATGCAATAGTAAAAGTTTTTGATTTAAAAGTCAACAAAAAATGACTTAAATTTACGAGTAATAAGACAGATAATGTCAACAAGAATAATAAGCATTAAAATAAATGTGATCATAAATAAAACATTAAAATTTTTTATATATAAATTGACAACTATTGAAACACATTAAATTATATTTAATCTAAAATAATTTAAATTTGTTGTTAACAGCACTTTGATACTATTATTCTTTGAATTATGGACATGTCAAAGACAAACACAAAGTAAAAAACTATCTAAGTGTGTTGAGAAATGTCAAAAAAAATCGTCAATGAATTTGCCAGTAACATTATTTTATGGTTTAAAGTAATTTTTTCTAAGCCATAAGATTTTCCGTTTTATTAAGGTTGTTTATTTATGATAGTATATTAAGAAAACCAGGGATGGGAAACCTACAATTATGTTTAATATTAAGGGCTTAAAAAAACTCATAGCCTTTCATTTTATAAGTCGTTTATAAGGTAACCAAACCTAAAAGACCTCAAATTTGGCAGAATGTTTACTTAAGCTAGTGCAGAATGGTTTAGAATCCTATTTTTCTGGCAAAAAAATAAAAAATTTTCATTTTACTATTTCAAACATTTTTTATTATATTATATATGAAATTCAGAAAATATAATATTAACAGGTAATAATAATTATTTGATTAACAAAATATTATCACTTTTTCAATGCGAATAATTTTTCCATTGATCGACTTTTTGTACCCTCCCAGCAAGGAAAAATAATCTTAATGTAGAGTTTCAAAAAAAAAAATCAGTTTGACTGCACCGTTAGCACATACAGCGTCTCTCCCAGTTTCAAAATGCTCCTAACCCGATTCTGGTTGCCCTACAGGATTATAGTCATTTTCCTATCTGTCTCGTTGTTTCGCAGAACCCTGTGGGCACTTTGGGTCCACTTTGGGTCCACTTCTACTCCAGCCAGATCCTTTGGCCGTTCATTTCTAATCAACCAGGCACACAAAATGCAAAACTAGCCATGAAGGACATAGTTTCCCCTAAGAGTATTTTTGTTAATAAAAAAAGCCAGCACTCAGAGGATGGCCCCTTAATATGCATTGCATTGTGCTTGTATCAGAAAAACAGGTTATGAGAAGCAAGCTTTGGGAAGGAAGATAGAAAAAGTAGTGTCTATGGACATTTGATTTAAATTTTTATACATTAAATTTAACAGAAAATATATCTTAAGAAATTTTATTCCCCGTAAAAACTATATTAATTAAAAACGAGTTTCGCTTGTAATGCGTAGTACGATTCATTGACTGACCCCAAATATGTAGGTGTGGTCTCTTTGAAAGACGAGTACCGCCTAAAAAGTACCGAATTTCAGAAAAAATTTCCTAAAGTTATTCACAGCACATTCCGCTATAATATTGATGAAAAGCGAAACGTATACCATTTTGGAATGATTTTCAGGTAAGTCGATATGGTAAGACAGCCCAACGTCCCAAATCAGTACCTTCGTCCGTTCCTGTACGCGGTCAAGTAACTCTAAAATAAACTTTGGAACACTTGCCCATACATGAAAACTAAAACCCATTTTGAGCCGGATATGGGTGGTATTTATGAAGAGCAGATAAAATGGCGTAAAACTTTTTCTTCACCGTTTTAAAAAAAACAGACACTTGGATAGCTTTTTCCACACAAGAAAAACGTTGTCTTAAAAGAAACATTAAAACTTAAAAATTTGTAAACAAAAAAATTTGACTTGAGCTTTTTTCTTAATATAAACAACCCGTAAAAAAAAAACAACAACAAAAAAAATATTTTATTTTGCTCCTACACAATCCTTCAATCTTACATAAATCTTAGAGCCTGTAGGCAAGTGTAAAAGCACTTTGAAAAAAGAAGAAAAAATCCAAAAAGAGATGCATTTATATGCTTTCGGTTTTATATCTTAGTGGTTAAGCATCAACTTGTTTATCATTTGTAATACAGTAAGATGCCCTGTTTACATTAAATGAAATTCAAGAATTATCTGCCTGTTAATGTTAATTAGTAAAGAGACTTTAAAAATAAATGATTTATTGCTGTTTGACTCCAAGGATATAAGAGCTTGATAAATTATAATCCTGCAAAATAAATATATGCATTTAAGTCTGATTTATATAAATTAATGGATAAGATCATGTAAATACCCTCTATTTGGGTAATAGCAATAAAGATCCAGCATTGCCGAGTTAATAAACTTCAAGTTATTCTACTTTGCTATGCTGCCATGAAGTGTAAAATGTAAATGTGACAGAATGACAGCTCTAATGCTCATTTAGTTTTTTTTTTTGGCTTGCAGCCAAGCTGGCTGTTTATTTTCTTATCTTAATGTTTTAGTAGATAAGAACAAAAAACTTCTTTTTGTTATTTTAAAATTGTATAAATGTTTGTTAAAAGTAAACAAACACATTTTGTATTCACTAAGTATTTATTTTTATTGGCATTGAAAAAAGAAATAAAAAAAACATTATTTAAATAATTCAACTTAACATTGGTAAGTGTAAAGCTATATAAAGGGTGTCTGGTGGCAGACTTATATTTTCAAACTCAAACAAAAAAAGTAGAGTTGAAAACACTGTTCAAAACCGAGCCTTGTGTTCTGTGCCACACACTGCAGTAAACTTGTTTCAATTGAGCTAATTTCTTGGCGAATGTTTTCTTTAGGAGAGATTGATGATTGTATTACAAACCTTTTACTTGAGGTAGCCCCATAAAAATATACATGGGAGTTAGATCGAGCGACCTGGGTGGCCATGGGATGTCCCCAAACTGACTGATCAATTTTCGGGGGAAACTTTCCTGCAAAAAGTTAATCGCAGCTCTGGCTGTGTGTGCAGTCGCTCGATCATGTTAAAACCACGCATGTAAAGAGTACGATAGATGAGCTCGCAGGTTTGCCAAAAAATATTTCGTAGTCATTCGTCGATAATTTTCACCGTTGACATTCGCCGCCTGGCCTATGGAATTTTCGAATAAATATGGTCCATTTATCTCATGCGTGAATAAGGCACACCAAACAGTTACTATGGGAGAATGCAATGGCTTTTGATGTTTCAGTCGAGGGTTGCGGGCCTTCTGACAGAAAAAACAGCAGCTTTGCTTGATGACGTTGTCGCTTAAGTGAAAATGAGCCTAGCCGCGTCAAAAAATTGGATTTACAGTGCGAAAACGCTACAACATCTATACACAAAAATTTATTTGTAAACCAAAGCCGCTTTTTTTATTTCTTGAACGATTTAATTTTAAAAGGGTGGAACCTCAGATCCTTTTTTAAAATTTCATAAAAAATCGCTCTTGGAAGTCCCAGTGAATCTGCTCTTTTCCGTATTGAAAGTCGCGGTTTCTTTGCGTAAACTGCTTTCAACCAGTTCAAGGTATTCAGGAGTTCTTGAAAAGCGACTGGGCCTTAACCGTGAGAAATTCATTGCCGAAGCAGTTGCATGGAAACTTTTCAGCCACAAATAATTTAACTTTGAACAAAATTGTCGACGAGCAATTACATAAGGATCATTACTCTTAAAAAATGCCTCCACAGCGAACGCGCTATGCTCGCTCGACCACTGCAACATCGTGACTGACAAATCCGCACAATCGATAGTTCCAACGGTGCTACCCTCCCTCGGCATCGTTTGTTACTTTTTGAAATAATCATATTTAAAAATATAAATTTGGCATCAGACACCTTGTACATACATAGTTACCTTAATATAAAAAGGCCATAACTTTTATTTATTAAGTTGAGATTTGTTTGGCTAATTGTGGTATATAAACAGCCCATTTATCAAAATAAACGTAAATCTGAGCTTTTTAAAAAAATACGAGTTAGGGCCTTTCTATCTTAAAGTAACTACATATAAATGTATTATTTATGCATATGCTTATCAAAGCGTTAGCATATTTTGTTAAGACACCAAACAAATGATTAATTGGGTCGGACTTATCTAAAAATTATATTTTAAAATGTTCATTAGACAAGCTTAACATTTTAGCAAATTTATTTCTTACTTTAGAGTGTGTAAATAAAAAATACTTAAAAGCACAAGAATTTGTATGAAAAATTTCAACTACATATGTATATACAAATGGATTTACCTTGTAATCTAAAAACAGCGTGGGGTATTAGATAGTTTTAGCTGTAAATAAATGAAAAAGGAAAAATTGTTAAATATCCAAAATAACGAAAGGCAGATTAAATAATTAATTCTAAATTAACTACAATGTTAAACATTTTTATTAAAATCCATGACAAAGAGAAAAAGTGCTTAAGCAAAATTTGAGTAAAACAAAATCAATTCTCTCTTTTATTTTGAATTCAGATGTTTCCCAATGACTGATCAAAGTGTGTCAAAGATCCATATCCCAGAACGTACTCCAAATATATGCTCCCACATGTAATGAAACTAAAGATAAAATCGAAAAAGTACCTTAAAACCATAAAGCCTAATCACATATCTATCCATTGCCAAAGGAGATTTAGACGCAAAGGTGAAGAAGTTTTTTTTATTTTTTTATTACCGGGCACAAGGATTAAGATCAAGGGAATGATAAATGGCTTAGACATTTTTGTCAAGATCCTAAATTACAAAGTTGAATCATCACAGACTAATAGAGAAAATATTGCGGAAACTCAAATTGATTATATCTTTGTTTTTCTTGTGTGACAAAATATTAACCTGCTTTTGGACAGATTAACATTGCATCGCAATTTCAAATCGAACTATTACCAAACTCTAAAAAACAACCAAAACCATATTCTATTGCAGCACTTAAGGATCTATTAACTAAAATGGTAGTTAGAGACAGTTAAAACAAGAATATAAGGGACTTCGACAAAAAACATGTAGAGAGATTATTAAATATAATTAGTTATAATATAAACATAACTTCAATAAATATTCTGTGGATCAGCATATGATCAATTCCATGAAAAACAGATCGAATTTAGGAAGATAGATTTTTCCTTTATTGAAAAAATTAATGAATGAAACGTCTAAGAAATTCAAAAAATTATTGGATTATAAAGAAATTAGTTCATATTTAATTTGTATATATTTCGCAAGTGTTAAAAATTATCACATAATAAATAATCAGCTTATTTTACGCTTTGATGAAAATGTCACACCCATCACATTTTATAAAAGATGTTTCCTTAAACATAAGCGCACGCTGGACTTAACTGCATCGTATTTATTAATGGACGGTATTGGGAAGACAGAAACTCTTGATGTTATGGGCATGAAAATCTAGTGCGTTATCCGCTGGACATAACACGTTTTTTTTTTTGTTTTGGAGGAAGCATCCCATTGTCTTGGTTTCTTGAAACTGTGTGGGAATTACTTTCCGCCATCTGATATTCTCAATATTTATATCGCCTTTATCCGTCCGAAGATGGAATACAATTCTCATTTATGAGCAGGTGCCCCAAAGTCTATTTTGGAGTTACTTGACCACGTACAGGAACGGGCGAAAGTACTCATCGGTGACGTTGGTGTATCTAACTGTCTCGATTCACTTAAACATGGTTGCAATCTGGGATGTGTTTCACTTTTCTATCGATACTATAATAAAAACTGAAACCCGTACTATTTTGCGTGATACTCGTCTTTCATGAAGAGCACATCCATTTGTGTTCGAATGCTCAGGGAATCGCACTACGAATTACACAGAGAGTTTGTCTTTCATTTGCACAGTACGTGTCACAGTTAATATTGAGAAATGTAAACCAAATATCCAAAAACACTACTCCCTTTATCCTCTTCCTATAACCAGTTTTCCTTATATCAGAGCAATGCAGTGCATGTACAAGGGCCATCCCCTGAGTGCTGGTTAGCGTTTTGCCACAAATTTTTGGAAAACGTCATTAAAAATTTTATATCCAGATTAGATTACGTTGAGCCAGCCGTGGCGGTCATATGCCAGAGTTCATATTTACTTTTTAAATGCCAGAAGATAATTTTTTGAACAGAGTAAATTTAATGTCAATTTAAAAAAATTAATATTTCATTGAGGTAAAGCTCGATTAAATTAAAAAAAAAAAATATTAAAACAATGGTAGAAAAAATATGATTTTAAATTCATTTTTGTTTTATTTTATTTAAAATTTTTATACAGTTTTAAAAATAGCCTCTAACTAAAGCAATTGAACTTCAACCAAATCTGCCTTACACCATCAAATTGGTACGTTTTGGTAACATTTAAGGTAAAATTAATTTTTTATATAATTTCTGCTACCACAAACTTGTAAATGCATTATGACAATGTCTAACTGCCATTTTTGTATTACTCATATTAGGTATCATAATGTAGAACTTAATCTAGCCAGGCTTTGTTGCCTAGAGAAACATTTATGCCTGTTTTGCTCTTTTTTAATTAAAATTTTTTTTCAAGAATATTTTAATTAAAAAAGCTTTACTTTTACTTACATATAATTATTTATGAAAAAAAAGAAAATTTATGTCTTGCTTGTTTAACATGGCGTATACGCGTGATGATGACATTGTTCTTAGAAATGATGAGGCACTCATTTTTATTTCATTTTAGCGTAATTTATTATGTTTTTACCTTTGTCATGTTAAGGTTAAGAATTTGACACACAACTTTATGGGCGATAAAAAAAAACAAGAGAAATTTTTACTGTCTTATTTTTATGATATTTTAATATATTTAATTAAAAGGATTTTGGAAAACTCATTCTTAAAGGGGGTAAAAATGTGCCAAACAGGAAAAATTCAGTAAGTAAGTTTATTCTAAGAAATATTATGCACTGCTCGGAAAATAAACATATTCGTGAATGGTACTTTTTTATAATTTTAGAACCTAAGAGGAAAAAAAAGTTAAACTTTTTATTTTATTTTTTTTTATTTAAAGTTTAAACTTACATTTCGCTACTCCTACCAAATTCGGAAACAATAAACCAAGAAACATAATTCAGTTTGCGCTTGAAAGGTATCGAAGTATATAAACCCGTTTATTGTAAATTTTAGGTCGCCAAAGATAAACGAGGATAAGAATTATATTTTTGGTACCTTTAGGTACTGTTTTGTAATTCTTAAACAACAAAAAGAAAGCAATGCCAATTGTATTTTGCTCGACAGCTCTCGAAAATTAAAAAACCAATTTTCTGGTATATTTTACTTATTTTAAAGAATATTTATTCAGAAATATAAAATTATAAATTATTGACTTTTTTGCATCAAAAGTCAGTTAAGTTAACAAAAAGTACTTTTTAAAGTTTTTCTTAATATAATAATTTTTTAAGATTATGAGTCAACAACAATGGTGGGTATTCTGACAGGCCACACAAACTTCCATTTTTATTTTCACATGTCTCTGCACCATAACACGTATACAAAGAATTCGTAATACTAATCAGTTTTAAATGAGACGTTTGTTGAATTACACTAACAACAATATGGAATTTATAGTTTTTGCACATATACACAAATAAATGCAATAGTGTAAGTTGCCTACCTAGAAATAAAATTTTTTGCGTTTTTTAAAATTATTAGTCTAAGCCAGTGGTAGGCATTCTGCTACGCCCATCAAATTCCTTCTTTTATCTTCACATGTACAATAATACAAGTGTACAAAGCCTTAGATATATTAATAAGTCTCAGGTGAGCTTTCAAATAAGGCGGTAAATTGTCGCTTGTTTGTTAAATTACATTAAAAACAACTTGGCATAAATATTGTCTGAAACTGCAAATATAAAAAAACAAACATAATAGTATTAGTTGCCTACCACGGTCTAGGAACATCAAATTAAAGATATTTTACCAACATTGAAAAAAGAGCCAACTAAATAGACAAAAAGTCCCTTTTTAAAATTTAAGGTAAGAGGTCGGAAGTCAACTTAAAAAAAAGCCCTTTTTTATAATTATGAGCCTCAGTGGACAAAAAGTACCTTTTTATGTCCTTTTTTGCCTCAAAATATGTTTTGTTTTAAGTTATAAGCCCAGATATGTGAAAATAACGACTGTTAGCGGCACGCCAACCGAGTAAACTTCTAGTGGGTTCAACGGGGATTTTGAATAAAACCAAAGACACAAGATTACAAATATTTCAATTTATTTAATCCATATGCATAGTTGATTTAATTAACATTCCTAGTTAAATAAAGTTATATAGTATATAAAATAACTTACTTTTTGGTATTGAAACCACTAGAAAAATATTCTTAAATATTTTATAAAAACATATAACTTTTCGAGTCAACGCTACGCCTTGATTTAGCTAAAGCAACTTAAAAGCAATTAAAATAGTGGAAGCTAAAAAAAGCATGGCGCTGCCTCGTAAAGTTTAAAAGGCTTTGAATAAAAAATAAAATGTTAATAATTTCACACTAAATAAGGTGTTGCCAGATAAAATATTATGGTGATTTTGACAGTGGCGTTAACAACGACATTTGGCCCACATAGAGGCAATTAGACAACTAAGTGGATATAAAGTCCTTTTCTCTTATTTGTGGCTTTGTTTCCTTTTTTTTAAATACAGAAAATTTTCGAAAAGTTTTTAATATTTTTTAATAGATTGAGTTCGTTTACAAAAATTTTTTACTGGAGAAAACAAATTATGAGCCCAAACTGATAGCTTCCAGCAAAAACTAGCATTGCTTTGTAATGAATTTAAATGCTAAAAGCCACTTAACTATTAGCATTTTAAATCATTATTTAAACATAGCGATGACACTGAATGCAAGTAAATACTTACCATACTCGCTTACAAAAAGGGAGTTGAATAACATACAAAGCCCGCTTACAAAAAAGGACTTACATAAATAAGCTATTACCTAATCAGCTTTAAAATACCTTTTTTCCTGTAGCCCCCAGTTACTCATTGTTGCGTTTTTTATGTATTTAGATAATTTTTATATGTGAACAAATATATTATCAAACAAATACTAAGAAATGCAGACGATATTGAAAAGTAAGTTTCTTGTAATGACTTATCTCTAGCGAGTTTTTGATCAAGTATTCTAATGGTTATTTTAAGACCTTTAAAATATCTCAGAAAAAAAAACGAATGCCTTATATTGTAAAAAAATAAAAAAAATTCTATCGGCTTTAATTTTGCAAAAAAAAAAATGTTTAAATAAAATAAATATTTCCTATACATGGATATCATAAAGCAGAATGTGTGCTGATTTGAAAATTTAAACTTTGTAAATTCTTAATACAAAAATTTCTTTTGAGACTTATATCTTAAAATTACCCAGTTTAAAAATTAATTACTGTACTTTACTGGAAAAATAACGAATAAGCATATTATGAGCAAAGAACTTTAAAATGAGAGAATATAGACCCAGAAAAAAATTTTTGTGGATCAAATATTTTCTTATTGTAAGCAAAGCTTATGAAGCCAAAAAAAGTCCTGCTTCTATATTAGGACTTTTATATATAGAAAATATAAATATATTTTACTTGGAAGTATAATATTTATTTTCACTTTCATGTATTTATTTTTTTTTATTTATTTATTTATTTTGATTATTCAATGAACAGTGTTAAATAAAAATTAATGTCTTTTGCTAAAGCTGCAAAAACTTTTAATATTTTAATCTTTAGTTATTTTAATATATTCGTATGAATATTAAAGTATTTCTTTTTTTTAATTTTCTTTATTGAATATCACCTCAACTATAACTATTAAATTAACATATGAATGCAACTAAAGGACTTTTACTTAACAACTATGTATGTCACTTTATACAGGAGAAGAATTGATATTGGCACAGATGCAGAATGTTCTATTAATTTCATGGCACAAATATTCTTACCATTTCTGTGCATGTAAAAGGGAATGCATAATATAAACACAATCCAACTTCAAAAGAAAAAGAGGCCCTTTTTTTTAGAGAAAAATAAAATATTAACAATTTTTCTATTTGCTTTATTTGCTATCGTAAAGAAAACGGGCAAAACCTTTCGCACTCAGGACTTTGAGCGTAGCTTTTGTAGACAGAATATCCAAATTAAAAAAAATATTCTAACAAAAAACGCTTCTTCCCTTTTATCTTTTAAAATAGGCTAGCTGCCTACTAAAGGACCTAGCAATTTTTCAGTTTTTTAAAAAGGCATTCCAAATAGCCAAAAAATTTAAGGCCTGTTTAATTTTACCGTTTAAAAATGTACTCACTTAATGTAAATGGATTTCATAATTATAAAGCAAATATATTTTATATTGTGCACACTTGATAATAAAAAATACATACTTTTATAACGCTTATTGTGTTGCCAGTATTTGCCATCAAAATTTCATTAAATATGATGAAAATAAGAAACAAGTAAGAGCGCTATATTCGGCTGTGCCGAATTTTAAACACCCTCACATTGGCCTTTCAAAAGCCCGAACTATTTTTTTTATCCAATTTTTTTAATTATGAAATATTTTTTAATTTAAATAGAGGACGGTATTATGTTTAAAGCCTCTAAAGGTGACTAGGGAAAATGTATGGGTTTTTACCATAATTTTTTCAAATTGTATATTTGGAGATAGGGTCTAAGTATGTTATAGGAATATATTTGCAAGGAAAAATTAATTGGAATAAGTCCTACATTTGACCTTTCCACGGGCTCCCTGGCAGCTATAGGAGGAATTTATTGCAATTTCCCAAACTCTTTATAGGAGCCCCCTTAGGCGGTGGAAGTAGTAGGTAAGTATATTCTATGAATATGTTTGGGAGGGGAAACTAATGGGGGTCGGCCGTACATTTTATTTCCCTAAGGCCGACTCTGGGGAAGTTTTAGCACCATTTTTGTAAGTTTTGTATGGCAACCCCCTTAGGCGATGGATATAGGGGGCAAGTATGCTCTAAGAATATGTTTGGGAGGAAAAATTATTGGGGGTCTGTAATACATTTTTTTCCTCTAGGGGCAACTCCGAAGAACATGTAAGGGTAAAATTTTTTCAAGTCTTGTATAGAGGCTTGGAAATAGGGAGAAAATATGTTACACAAAAATGTTTAAAAAGAAAAATTAATTTGAGCCGGTCTTACATTTTACTTTTTTAATAGCACCCTGGAAGCTGTGGCAGCGACTTCAAAAAAATTAAAAAAAAGTTTGTATCGCAACACTGTTAGTTCTGTTTATGTTCTATTAAAATGTTCGTGGGGAAGAATTAATGGAAGTCGCTCTTTCTTACACTGCACGTTGAACCGGCAAATTGAAGGCAGTTGTAGAGATTTTCATGTACAAATTTTGGCAACTAACAGAGGTTGTAGTGGTTTTTCAGGCAAATTTTCTGGATTTCAGTTATAATTTTCTGATACCACTTGCAGGTCTATGAAACATTGAGGGGCTTCAAAAAGTTGATTTCAACCATAAGATGGACAGATGAACCAGGGAAGGGTCAAGAAACTATATACTTTATTTGGTCGAAGATGGAAACTTAAGAAATTACAAATGGAATGACAATTTTATATAAATCAACTAGATGAAGGGTATAAAAATCTTTTCAAGTATACAAAATACATCAGAAAACATACACACACACATTTAAGTTCATATATGATTTTGTTGCTGACTGTATGTTAAGCATGTACACAAGCACATGTGTGCTTGTATGTTTGGTATTAAGTTTTTTAAGCTTTTATTTGCCTTTCAGTTAGAAAGAATAAATAAAACTACTGTAAAGAACTTCAACAACATTAAGGCAAATACGAAAAGCTAAACAAATATTCATATCATGTCATATCACACACATATTTAAGTATAGAGATTATGCGGGATAAATGTATACGTATGTGTGTGTGTGTATAGTAAAAACATATGTAGAATAATGATAAAAGTCAAAAGATTTTTATTTCATAGTTTAACAATAATGAGAAAAAGTTTTCTTCTGATGTTGTTATGAATTGTTGATGATGGCAACAAGTAAATATACAAAAAAAAAGATAGTTAATAAGAACATATGTAGTAGATTTGTATTTTTGTTAAATGTCTCAACGAGGGGTAGATAAAACTATTTCGGTTAAATTAAAAGCAAGTTCAAGTTCAAGTGCATAAAATTTTTTCAACGTTTAATTTTAATTTATAAATATCGTTATATGTATATAGACCGGTGACCAGTATGCAGAACTTTTATGTTCAGAAATTTTTTTAGAATATCAGGACATATTGCAGCTTTAGTAAAATATTTGCTGTGTTTTTATAATATAGAAAGGTTTTATTTCTCTATATGAGCTTTTACAGATGTTTCTAACGTCAAGAAAAAAAATGGACCAATACCCATTTTTGAGAACAAAATACTGATTAACTTGGAGTAAATGTTTTTTTTTTTTGCAACTAGATATGTATCTAGGAATTGCAGAGGTTAAAACACTTAACACTGAACGCTAGCGTACCTAAAATTAAGGCCCGTTTTCTTTTTATTTTACTTTATTTAATTTTATTTTATTTTATTTTATTTTATTTTATTTTATTTTATTTCATTTTATTTTATTTAATTTTATTGTATTTTATTTTATTTTATTTTGTTTTATTTTATTTTATTTTATTTGATTTTTTTTTATTTTATTTTATTTTATTTTATTTTATTTAATTTTTTTTTTATTTTGTTTTATTTTATTTTATTTTATTTTATTTTATTTTATTTTATTTTATTTTATTTTATTTTATTTTATTTTATTTTATTTTATTTTATTTTATTTTATTTTTTTTTTATTTTATTTTATTTTATTTTATTATATTTTATTTTATTTTAATTTATTTTATTTTATTTTATTTTATTTTATTTTATTTTATTTTATTTTATTTTATTTTATTATATTTTATTTTATTTTATTTTATTTTATTTTATTTTATTTTATTTTATTTTATTTTATTTTATTTTATTTTATTTTATTTTATTTTATTTTATTTTATTTTATTTTATTTTATTTTATTTCATTTTATTTCATTTTATTTTATTTTATTTTATTTTATTTTATTTTATTTTATTTTATTTTATTTTATTTTATTTTATTTTATTTTATTTTATTTTATTTTATTTTATTTTATTTTATTTTATTTTATTTTATTTTATTTTATTTTATTTTATTTTATTTTATTTTATTTTATTTTATTTTATTTTATTTTATTTTATTTTATTTTATTTTATTTTATTTTATTTTATTTTATTTTATTTTATTTTATTTTATTTTATTTTATTTTATTTTATTTTATTTTATTATATTTTATTTTATATTTTATTTTGCTATAAGCAATACTGATTGAAATAAAACATACTATGTACTCTCTTCATAAGAGCTTAAGTTTACATAATAATAAAAATAAAATTTTTCTTAAAGGAAACCTTATTAGAACCTCTGAAATGTGTGTCATTTTCATCAAAACGTTTAAATATAAGAGCCAGTTATTAAGTTTGTAATCATTTTAGGTTCATCAGAATTAAATTATATTAACTAAAATAAAATATGAACCAACTTATTTAAATCATAATCATTTTCGTCTTCTTAAAGACGTAAATCCATAGATTTTTTCAATAAAGAAAAAAAAGATTTTTTCCTATTTTGAGCTGTTTTACATAGAATTAATCATATGCATATAATCGACCTTAACCTTAATTTAAAATTTTTTTCGGTTGCTTAAAAAATAAGATATAAAATTTTTTTTGTGGTGTTTAACATATTTTGTTTTTCTTACGTTTTGGTTGCCGCAAACATAAACACATATGGTTTCATACCCGAAAACATTCAATAGGGGAAAACAGATAACAAGATGCCATTAAGAAACAAAAAAAAATAATAATATTTTTTTTATATTCAATAATCCCCACAATTTAATTACTTGCCAGGCAAAAAGTGCTTAATAATGATTTGGTTAAAAGCTGGCCAATATAAATTGAACGGTTTGGCTAAGAGTTTTCAAAATACATATTGCCAATTTAGCTTAAGTAATTGCTTTTACATTCGAAGAGATTAGGAAATTACAACAAAATCTGTTTCATTTCAATTCTTAGAACTATTTTTAAGATTTAAATGAAAACATTTTTTGTGTAGAAATTTTCTATATTTAGAACCTCGCTTAAGATATGCAGAGAGAATGATTTAATAATCATTGAATAGCGTAAAATACAAATTAAAGTAAAATCATTGAAGTATAAGACATAAGGTCAATACAAAAATTGTTTTAAAACTACTTTCAAACAAAAGTTCTTTTTCGTTTTCAAAACGTAGTGAAATTTTTTATTCCAAATTATTATATAAGAAAAGACTAAAAAAATATTACAAACTTACATTTTGCATGGCTTAGTTTTTCATAAGTATAATATGACAAGAAAAAAATAAAATTCTCATAAATTTAAACACAAAATATCATAAACAATAGAAATTTTGTTACTTTTTTGTAGCCTTCATGGTTTATGGTTTTTCCAATTTCAGCAGTATATGACGAGAATAACTTCCTTTTAACTTTTTTTCCACTTTTGATATTTGCTTATTGTGTCTCGAAACGTTTCTAGAATTCAAACTAGCAAACCAAACATTTACAAATGCATTAAATTTTATTTAGCTTTCCTTAAAGTTTTATGACATATGGTATAAAATAGAGGAAAAAGTAATATACATATGTAAGTATACTTTGTTGTATACTTTTGTTGCTGTCGTGTTGCAAAAACTTTTCATTATATAAAGCGTAGGCAAAGATATAAACACTTATACAAAATCGATAAACTTGTGTATATGTTTATACATACAAAAAGAAACATACATGCAAGTAGTAAATACATATAAACAAAACACATATTATATTCGATGGTTTACTACGAAAAAGGCGTAACTCAATTTCTTTGAAGTTTACAGGAGAAGAAAAAACACTTCATAAAATTCGTAAAATTTTGCCCAAAAAAATTTAATATATATTTTTCTCAATTATAATAAAACAATAATTTTATGAGCTTGTAATTTGGTTGCCAGAATTTTTCAAAATCGGAATTTTGGAAATAAGTCGATTTGCGATATTTTCGTGTTGAGCAATCAATATGTTCATGGTAATAATGGTAATTGATTTGGAATTAAAGCCATTTATTCCTCTGTAGGAAACTGATTTTACCAGTTTAAATTTGGTTCTCTTCCGTATCATTTAAAAATTTTAAAACTTAAGTTGATAAACTCCTCTGGATATTTGCTTCCTGTAAAGCTCATATCGCACACATGTTATCATACAAGCTCTCAAGTTGTCTCTTTCATTTACTGTACGCATTATGGCAGTTATTATGAGGGGTTGAAATTGATAGGGGATAGTGTGGGAAGTAAATAGGGCTTGATAATCCGTATCTACAGTCAGGTCACGCCAAAAGCTCTAAAAAGAACGTATGGTCAAATACAATTAATTTTTTAAGAAGAGCATGGCGAATTATTTATAATTATCGAGGGTGCTTTCCACGTATTGTGGATACCATGAGTCGAAAAACATTTCACCAGCCGCAAAATTAAATCAATAAATTTTGATTCAAACCTATTAATTAAGGGAAAACCCATCTTTGCCTAAGGAATTTGGCACAGTCAGCCAAGGCTTCCCCAATTTTTTGAGTCCAAATCAAAAAAATCATGGAGCTTCCGGACGGTATACAGCATAGCCAGACCAAAATTAGTGATTTAGAAGCCCTTTACTTCCATGGTACCAAAAGCAGGTCCCTTAGCAGGCCTCGTAGCCAAAGAGCTAGGCTTTGCAATTGAAATTGAGTTCAAATACTGGTAAGCCCTGGCAGAAAAAAAATCTACAATTTCAGGCACATAGCCAGTTCCCGAATAAAATTCTAGGAAACTTCGTTTTAAGACAGTCCTTTTACAATTAAAATATTTTTGGCACAAAAATAGACTTTCGCAAAATGGCTCGTTTATTTGATTTCGTCTCGGTTCGGGTAAATATTTTTATTTTTAGAGGAGCGGATGATAATTTCACAGAGTCTGGCACTCAGGCTGCTAGATATTAATTCAGACATGCACTTTAGCAAAGAATTTGAGCAAAGCTGGTACTGGGGTTATATCGGCAATGTACGGTTGACAGATCTTGACTTGCGCAAAACAGGAGGCACTAAGTCTGGTATGACAGTGGGTAAGGTTGTCTGTTTGGAAGGATTGGTTTTAAGTTTCGCTTCACTTTTACTTACCTCCTCTCTAATGGGCGATTTCTTTGGGGGATATTTTCTAGCAGCTACCAGTTTTGAATACGGTGGCTTTACGCCCCCAAGGACACATCAACTATGACTTCAGACAAAAACTAAGATTCCCTTACTTATACAAGTTTGGATCACTGTTAAAATCTGAAAAACCCTCACCGCAAGGGAAAACCATTCTTGCTTACAAAAAAAAAACAACAATCCCCTAGAAGCTATTAGTCTAGAGAACTGTAAGGGGCAGTTGGCATTACGCCGCTAAGGACACTTCTTGTTCCTCACACCAGAAAGAAAACTGATACAAACTAGCGGTAACTAGTTTCGTCACCCTTAGGGACTAGTGGCCCTCCAAAATCGGAAAAAGTCAGCACCAGCCAAGGTCGCTGCCATATGTTAACTTAAGCTCCAAATATGAAGGATTGACCATTAGCACCTAATTTTCCAAAGGCCCTCTGCCAGCGCTTTGCAAGCAAGAGCAACCACACTTTCCCCGTACGGCATGGATACCACTTATATCATATCCAAAATCCACATAGTATAGGCAATAGCACAACGCATGCAGCAAATAATCGAAATTGCCACCACATTCACACTTGATTGTCGCTTTTAATTTCATGTTGCACCAAAACTTATAAAAATAACCCAGACAGTTTGCTTTGAAGCGCACAAGTGTTAAACAGTGACACATAATATGCTCAACAATTTACCCATCTTTCGGTTTACCAAAGAACCTTCAATTATTGCTACCTAGTTTTCCAGTTATTTTGGCATGAACCGCTGTCCAATAATAATCTTTTATAATCGCTGCTAGAAATTCTTAACTCATTGTTTGCATAAACAGAATATATTTCATTGCCTTGTGTCATAAGATCCTCACATTATCTTGGAGACTCTACACGAAGTGGACTATACTTCTTCTTCATTAAGAATATTAAAACTTTTCAACCAAAGAAGTATAGGTAATTTTGGGTCAATTTGACCTAAATTACTGTTATGTATTAGACATTTGTATTCGGCAATAACTGCTAAGTTTAATAAAAATATTTTTTTAATGACAAATAGCTTCATTGTGCACCACGACATTGCTACTTAATCACATAATAGCTCTTTTGACATATGTTTTGTATACATAAGAGTCTGTCACTTATAGTTACATTTTGCTCAATACATTGAATACAAGATATTTTGACACTTAAGTATCATTAGTGTCAACAAAAGTATTATTTAGTTATTCCTTGTCTAAGCATGAATAACAATAAGATTGTATTTTGTTAAGAATTTGTTAGTATAGAAAGAAATGAAAAGGCTTATTTAACAGGAAAATTAAAGTAGCGGAATAAGGAAAAGGAAAATTACTTTAAGTCGAACAATTACTTTTCCTTTCTTTTTCATTTTTCAGAGCGAATTAAAGTAAGTTGAGGATATATCCTTTTAGCCTTTAAAAACATTGCATTATGGAAACGTTTAAGGTTAATGAACCAATTTAATAAATAATTTTAAATTTAATTGAGCTTAGATGTTCTAAAGAAATTTTTTCCTTTTATTATGACTTGTTTTTCAATTGTAGTTGAGCTGAGCCTTCTCCAATTCAATTCAATTTTCTGTGTTGCCATATTATACAATAATATCAATCCTGTGTCTTAAGGCCTTTGGAAAACATTTAAACGAAAAGAACTTTTAATAATTTCTCAAAAACAAAAATCATATAAACAGCACGTGTTTGAGAACATTTTAACTAAGTTCAGTGAAAACAACTAATTATTTATCAAAACTAAGGCATATGATTATCACTCCAAAACACCTGTCAAGCCCAAAAATGTTTTATTTATTTAAATAATTATCAAAAATATTATATGTTTTCACACCCTGTTTACTTTGTTAAAAAAAACTGAAATTAATAGTTTCTGTAATCCATCAAGATCATATGAATCAAGAACGTGTAAATGATTTTAGCACATATGAAGTATATAAATAATCACCTGATATCTCTCCAACTTTTTTTCCAAAATGTATGAATTATTTGATTATTACTTTTTTTGGAATATTCGAAGTCGATAGTTGTTATAGTTTTTCAGATGTGGCGTATCGCGAATTTCATAAAAACTCTTAGTTTGTATTAGAACTACCCCTTCCCCTACCCCTGCCCAAAAAAACTTTTTTTTGAATGTAGGTTTTATACTGTTACTTTGTGCAAAACATTTGAAGTCAATTTCTGTTATAGTTTCCTAAATTTAGCATATCGAAAATTGCATAAAAATTGTTAATTTGTATGGGACCTACCTCTTGTTCACCCCCCACCCAAAAAATTTTTTCCTTTAAACATAACCCTTGATGTACTTACTTTTAGTAGAACATTTGATGTCGATAGCTGTTATAGTTTCTAAGATATAGCGTATCGAATATTTCATAAAAATCGTTAATTTGTATGGGAGCTACCCCTTTTTTTGCCCCCACCCAAAATATTTTTTCTTTAAAGCGTAGGATTGTTGCCCAATTACTTTTTGTAAAACATTTAATTTCGATATCTGTTATAGTTTCCGAGATGTAGCGTATCGAAAATTTCATAAGAATCGTTAATTTGTATGGGAACTACCCCTTTTTTTGCCCCCACCCAAAAAAAAATTTTTTTCAAAGCGTAGGGCTTATTGCCCAATTACTTTTTATAGAACATTTGATTTCGATATCTGTTATAGTTTCCGAGATATAGCGTATCGAATATTTCTTAAAAATCGTTAATTTGTATGGGAGCTACCCCCTGTTTTGCCCCCACTCAAAATATTTTTTCTTTGAAGCGTAGGCCTTGTTGCCCAATTACTTTTTGTAGAACATTTGATTTCGATATCTGTTATAGTTTCCGAGATAAAGCGTATCGAATATTTCATAAAAATCGTTAATTTGTATGGGAGCTACCCCCTGTTTTGCCCCCACTCAAAATATTTTTTCTTTGAAGCGTAGGCCTTGTTGCCCAACTACTTTTTGTAGAACATTTGATTTCGATATCTGTTATAGTTTCCGAGATATAGCGTATCGAAAATTTCATACAAATCATTAATTTGTATGGGAGCTACCCCTTTTTTTGCCCCCACCCAAAAAATTTTTTCTTTAAAGAAGAAGAATTTAAACAAAAGACCGACTAACTTTAAAGAGCTATTGAACTTAAAGACGGACTTATTTTACTAAATTTCATTAAAACAAAAAGACTAGTCAGTCAAATGAACTACTAGATAAGTATATTACTTTTACATAATTTTTTTTATTCATAAACATGCTGAAACACAGAGATCGTCGTACATCATCCGTTGGTTTTTCAACTGACAGCTAAGTTGAAAAAAAAAAATTTATTATGAATGGTTTGTAGTGTATGCATACTTAGGTTTACCACTGTAGAAATTTAAGAACTTTGTTTACTCTAAGTTTAGTTTATGTTGGGTCAGCATTAATAAGTATCAAGGTATTTTTGTTTGTGTGAAAATGAAAGAACTAAAACCGTAATAATGAAGTTTGATTGAATGTAATTAATTAATTAATGTTTTTCACGTGCCAATTGTTTATGGGAACCAAAACGAAATTTACTAAAGCCGTGGGAACAGCAGACCGACTATTGGTTTGTTGATATCCTAAAATAATGCTGACCTATAGAATAAGTTAGTATATAAGTTGATAATTTTTGAAAATAAAAAACAGAAAGAATTGATCAGGCAGAAGCTGACTTTCATTTCTATTTTAAAATCGGCACTCCTGGTGCTGAGGGAAAACGGCTGCAGAGCTCAGCAAATACTGAAATAACCCTTAAACAAATCCTTTTAAGAGACACTTCATGGCGATCCTGCGGATCTAAAATAATAATAATAAATAAAAAACTCAAAATCAAACAAATGACTCAAGAAGAGGTTGACAAAATTTTTGAGCGGTGGCAAAAATTTATCAACAACGAATACGTTCCAGAAGGCACACCTATCGAAGAACCACCCAATTACACACCGACACCAAAGTCTGCCGGCCCGAAGCCCATAACTATCGAGCAGTATAAAGCGAGACAAACCAACTTCAAACCACAACCAAAACCAGAAATCAAGAAGAAGAAGAAGAAAGGTGGAAAAAAATTAAAACACCAAAAAGCCTGCAAGGAACTACAGCAAGTTATAGGAATCAGCCAAGGGAAACAAAAGCAGAGGCTTATACAACAACTTGTAGAACTAAGACAGAAGGGCTGGAAAAATTAACAATACTTATTACATTATTATTTATATAATATTAAAGCTCACTAATAAATGTAATATTAGTAAATTAATAAATACACTTTTCAACCATTTTGTTGAAATTTTACACAAGTAATGAATCCAGCGATTCATACCTTTATACTTAGCGAAGAAGATAGAATAGAGTATATTGTAAAACAACTCAATATGGGCATCGCAGATACAAAAATAGAAGGCCATGCGAATGCTAATGCGATAAATACAAATAAGATAACAATAGATCAAGAAATTATAATAATTTTGTTGATAATTTTTATACTAGTAATCATATTTAAGTTCTTGCAACATTATATAAAGAAACAAGTTGTACGAAACACTGTACAAAATGCATAATAACAGAACAAATTTTAAATAAATAAAATCTAAATAAAAATTTTTTTTTTGAAGTACATATATATATATATTATATTCATGGAACAGATTTTTGAAGAATTAGACAAATTAATTGTGAATGCTAGAAAATCTATAACAAAGAAATACACGAAAGAAACTATACAGGAAAAACTAAAGTCAATAGAACAATTGAGTGAAAATTTCGGGAAACTAGTAGGACATTTAGCAAACCCTTTAAGAGATGAAAAAATTACACATTTTAAAAGTTTGAGAGAAACAGCAATTCAACTGCTAACAGAACATAAAGGAGAAAAATTAGAAATAGGGCAAAAAGCTGAAAATCCTAAAATCATGTCGAACTTTGACGATAAAAAAGCTTCAGAGATGATCCCAGTCTTCGACGGAAAACCAAAACATGTTGATATTTTCCTTTCAATGACAGAAATGGTTCATACCGAACTAAATGATCAGGGGAAAAAGAACCTAATAAAATATGTATTGGCGATAAAATTGATAGACAGAGTCAGGGATATTTTGATTATAGAAAACACACCTGAAACTTTCGAAGAACTTAAAACAATTTTAAAAAAACATTTTAAATCCACAAGAACGGCAAGCAGCATACATTTTGATTTAAGGAACACTAGGCAAAAGGGAAATGTACTAAATTACAAGGAACGGATTAACACTTTGATAGCGGACTTGACATTAGCACAAATTTCCGAACTAGAGGACAGTACCAATCATGTGGCTCGTTCTACGATTAAGACCATGAATGAAAAATTGGCATTGGAAGTTTTTCAGGAAGGTTTATATAAGGACATAAGAACAGCTGTAATAGCAGCACAACCCAAGACTTTGGCACAGGCCTATGACATTGCAAGCACACAGGAAAGAGCATTACAAGTATCAGATACATTTACGACATTACAAATAAATGATAATAATAGGCGAAACTATAACAATAACACAAATGGAAACAATTCAGGTTTTAACAGAAATAGAAATTCCCTCAATCCACTGATGGATAGGAATTTTACCAGAAACTATAACAACAATAACAGAAACTATAACAATGTCAATAGAAACTCTAACAATGACAACAGAAACCATAACGACAATAACAGAGACTATAACAATATCAATAGGAACTCTAACGGTAGCAACAGAAACCATAACAACAATAACAGAAACAGACACTATAGCAACTACAATAATTACAATAGCTATAACAACAGAGGTAATAGATACAATAATAATGCAAGGGAAAGAGGCTACCCCAATGTTCATACAATACGACAACAGGGAAACTTACAAACCCTGGAGACTCAATACGACAGACCCAATTGGATGAAATAAGTAAACAAGTGCAAGAGTTATTAGACAAAGACATAGTAGAACCATCTATTAGTCCATACAATTCTCCATTATTATTAGTACCAAAAAAAGGACAAAACGACACGGAAAAATGGCGTTTGGTTGTAGATTTCAGACGTTTGAATGATAGGATAGTAAATGATAAATTCCCTTTAACCAGACTTGAAGATATATTGGACAGATTAGGTAGAGCTAAATATTTTTCCACTTTAGATATGACAAGCTCGTTTCACCAAATAGAACTCGAACCACAGTCACGACCACTGACAGCATTTTCAACACCAAACGGACACTTTCAATATACAAGACTACCATTTGGTCTAAAAATATCATCTAACAGTTTCCAAAGAATGCTGACAATAGCATTATCTGGTTTAGAGTCAGACGCATTTTTATACGTCGACGATGTCATTATCTTCGGATGCAGTTTAAGGCACCACAATGAGAACCTCATAAGAGTGTTAGATAGACTGAAACAGTATAATTTGAAACTGAATCCATCAAAATGTTGTTTCCTAAAACCGGAAGTTTTGTATTTGGGACATTTGATAACAAAAAACGGTATAAAAACCGATCCGACGAAATACAAGGTAATTGAGCAATATCCTGTACCGAAAAACGCTGACGACGTTAGACGATTTATAGCTTTTTGTAATTATTATAGAAGATTCATTCCGGATTTCGCTAAAACGGCAAATTGTCTTAATAATTTATTGAAAAAGAACGTAACTTTCAATTGGACAAAAAATTGCCAAATGGCATTTGACACTTTACGAGACAGATTAAAAAACCCACCTATATTACGATATCCGAACTTTGACGAACGATTCATTCTGACGACAGACGCTTCAAATGTAGCTCTGGGAGCAGTACTTTCACAGGGTGAGATCGGAAACGATCTACCCATATCTTATGCGAGTAGAACATTGAATAAACATGAGAAAAATAAATCAGTAATCGAAAAAGAATTATTAGGTATTCATTGGGGAATACAATTTTTTAGACCATACCTATATGGTAGAAAGTTTACTGTAGTCACAGACCATAGACCTCTTATTGCTTTGTTTACCCACAAAAACCCATCTTCAAAATTAACCAGAATTAGACTTGAATTATCGGATTATGACTTTGAAATAAAATATAAAAAGGGAGCGAATAATACAAACGCAGACGCTCTATCGCGTGTAGAAATAGATTCACAAATATTAAGAGACATGATTCCAATCTGTATTGATGAGAAAGAAAAGAAAACCTTGGCAATAACAAGAAATATGTTTAACAGCGAAATGAGAAATAAAATTAATAACGAAGCGAAAGGCAAATATGATAAAGAGGGAATTATAATAAAAGACTGCATATCTCGAAAGGAGACTGATCACCTCCATATGTGGGAATGTACGTCAATAAATAATATTAAGGAGCTCCAAAAGATTGAATTTATATATGATAACAAGCTGCAGCAAAAATTTAAAAATGAATTAAAAGAAAAGAATGATAAGATAACGCGCATAATATGCAATAAAAGCGAAAATCCTATGTTTTCAGGAACATTTATGGAGAAACTTTTATTGAAATTGAGGAAATTGAAATTTAAAAAGTACGTACTATATGACGATGATGAAATATTTAAATATATAACGGCCGAAGAATTGAAAGAAAGATACAACAATATAAAGAACAACGATATAGAAATAATAATATACAGAAAGCCAAGAGAGATAAAAGATAATATAACACAATATAGATTGATAGAAGAATTTCATGACTCACCACATGGAGGACATTTTGGAATTAGGAAAACACTTTCCAAATTAAAACAAAGATATATTTGGAAGAATATGAATAAAATGGTTAAGAAGTACATAACAACGTGTGATTCATGCCAGAGGCATAAACAAATAAGAAATACGAAAGAACCCTTTACTATAACAGATACACCATCACACGGTTTTGATACTGTTGTAATGGACACAGTTGGACCACTAAGACCATCCGGACAATTTAGATACATACTTACCATGCAGTGTGAACTAACAAAATATGTTGTTGCTTGTCCGATGGAATCAAAAGATGCCAAAACAGTCGCAAAATCTTTAATAGAACATATTGTATTAAAATACGGGTTATTTAACATTCTCAAAACCGATAGAGGAACTGAATTTACCAATGAGTTAATGAGAGAGATTTGTGTATTATTAAAAATAAAACAAAATTTCTCAACACCTTACCATCATGAAACTTTAGGTACAATAGAACGAAATCATCGCGTTCTAAATGAATATTTTCTAAATTTTGTAAATGACATTAATTGGCATGAATGGATACCATATTATGCTTTTGCTTTTAATACGACACCAAATGTCGATACAGACTATTCACCGTTCGAACTAATTTTTGGTAGACTTCCTAGACTACCAAACGATATTTTAGATGATGCTAAGAAAATTTATAATATTGATAACTATTTAAATGAACTAAAGATTAGACTTCACGACTCATTACAAAGAGCAAGAGGAATAATTCTCGAAGTAAAAAGAAAAAGAGGATTAGAATCTGAAAAGAAGCAAAATAGAATAAATCTTAGAATAGGAGATTTAGTTTTAGTTAAAGTTTTAAATAGAAAAAAGTATGAACCACCATACAAAGGCCCATACAAAGTAGTAGACTTAGAAGATTTAAATGTACTCATAGAAATTGACAAAACAAGAACTAAACTAGTGCATAAAAATTTGCTAAAAAAATACTTAAATTAACATATATTGGTTATATGTAAGAAATATAAATAATATAAAATCCTGTATGTAACAATATGAATAAGAAATAAGAAGATGAGGTGCTTCAAATTCACTTTATAAAAATGCATACATAATCATACTTATATAAATTTTTTTAATTTTAACTTTGTTTCATTTTTTAATAATACCCAAACCTAAAAGGGTAAGGGTGTAGTGTATGCATACTTAGGTTTACCACTGTAGAAATTTAAGAACTTTGTTTACTCTAAGTTTAGTTTATGTTGGGTCAGCATTAATAAGTATCAAGGTATTTTTGTTTGTGTGAAAATGAAAGAACTAAAACCGTAATAATGAAGTTTGATTGAATGTAATTAATTAATTAATGTTTTTCACGTGCCAATTGTTTATGGGAACCAAAACGAAATTTACTAAAGCCGTGGGAACAGCAGACCGACTATTGGTTTGTTGATATCCTAAAATAATGCTGACCTATAGAATAAGTTAGTATATAAGTTGATAATTTTTGAAAATAAAAAACAGAAAGAATTGATCAGGCAGAAGCTGACTTTCATTTCTATTTTAAAATCGGCACTCCTGGTGCTGAGGGAAAACGGCTGCAGAGCTCAGCAAATACTGAAATAACCCTTAAACAAATCCTTTTAAGAGACACTTCAGGTTGCACACTCAGTACCTCTAGGTCCAAGCAACGTACTAAAGTTGGATAGTTCGACTGCAGCCAGCTGATTTTTTTTGACTCTTTTTGTTGAATAATAGGTTTTATTATGAATATATTAGAATGACTAGGTCTAAGCAACGTACTAAACATCAGCTGATTTAACAAAGTATTTTGTGTACCAGCCTCATATGTCCGTACGTTAATGCCAGTTTAAAATGGAGACAGATGACGTTCGAGCTACACCCTTAAAATGAAATAAACCAAAATTAAAACAAATCTACTAAATGCAGAAGCTGTAAGTTAAGCTAAAGCAAGCTAAGCCATCGCAATGTCTTTAAATTACTTTTGTATTCCTAATAATTAAAGAAGGCTTATTAGAGGCTAATTTGATAATTATGCCATGGACATCTGTCAGTAAGTACTTAATAACCATATTTTAATGCAGGCACCACTATTAAGGGGTAACTTTTCTAAATAGATTTTATTTATTTTACAGCCAAAGCGCATAAGTCAAAAGACTTAAAATTTGACTATAGATAGCATCCTCGATAAGTAGGTCGGTCAACTACATAAAATTAAATTTTTATTGATTTCGCAGAAGCTTAATATATTCATTCATATACGTAATTATTTACACGTCTTCTTTACGTTTCGTTAAAAATTTTACGCTTGTCGCATGTTCTTAAAGGATTTCCTGTAAGCAAAAACTGTTTTATTCTGAACATAAATTATTAATTACAATCCAAACATATTTCATGCCATCAAGTATTTTAAGCCTGTTTCCAGTAATGTTTTACAAAATATTATCTTAAGGTAAAATTCCTTAATATTAAAGTTTGTTAAGTCGCACGCATCACAGTATTTCAGTGGCCCTTCTGACCAAGATTCATATTATTTTTATGCCCACTGATGAGTAGATGTTTGAAAAAATAATATTTTTGGAAACTATCATCATGGAATTTGGATTTTGGCAACAAAATATTAGCCTCGAAAAAATGCGAATACGAGCTAAATGGTTATAATATAATATAAGTACTTTTATGTAAATTTTCTTAATTTTTAAACCAATTAAGGTAGACTTATAACAAAAATTTTGTTTGATTATACTATATGAAGGGCTTAAAAACACAACAGCAACTTAAAATTATTTTCAATCTAAATGAACGTGTAAAATTTAATTAAAAATTTTTTTAAACAAACTGAAACGTAATTGTATAAATAAAATGTAGAACCATTTTGCGTTGAGAATTTAAAAGTTGTTACCAAAATCCCTAGAAAATTTTATACGCATGTGGTGTAAATTCATAGGTACTTTTGTATGTTTACTTGCATGTGTTAACATATGTTCTCGTTAATTCATGTCTTTAAAGGCATCTACAGTGAGTAAACAGATATATCTGCAATGAAAACTGAAGGCAAAAAACTTTACATAATAACTTAACTGATAACAATTAACTACTAAGAGTAAACTTAATTTTAAATAAATTTTTAATTCAAATATAATTTTCTTTTCTAAAAGCTATCGGCCTACTGTCATCACTTGCGTTCAAGTGTAAAATATAAAATATATGGACGCATTTGTTGCTTATGTTCAATTTAATCTATCTGTTTAATATTCAATAGAATTCATTTATATGCATCGATTGGTTTTCTGTTGTGTGTGAGCAGTCAATGCTCTGAACTGAAATTTTTATTAAGCTTTTACAGAAGTAAAATTCTTTACTCTTCGTTTTGCACTCAAGCAAAACATGTAAATTTGATGTAATTTTAAAAATTTGTTGCATAAAACCAGATATTAGTAATAGCTTGAGTGCAATGTTCTGTGATTTATTTGTAGAAAAAGTGTAAAACTGTAAAATCAAATTGCATATTTAGTACAAACATACAAGTATATACATCAATATACAATTTTAATCTAATATCGTGTAGTAATTAAATTGTCCTTTATAGTTGTCAATAAAGATAATAAAAGTTTTAATTAAATTTTGTTTGTTTAAATTTGTTCTTTTTTTTACTTTCATTTTACCAAGCTGTAACAATGTAATAATACCTACATTAGCTTGTAGCTTTTTTTATTTTCATAATAATTTAAAGATAAACTATGAGAAAAAATTCAGATTTTTGCATTACCTTTTACAATTTATACCCACACTTTATACGAGGTAGAGGCATTATGCGTTTGTGCGGATGTTTTTTATGCCCAAAAGTAATGATCTGAAATCCACCTTCAAGGTTGCTGACCAACTCAGAAAGTTTTTTTTCATATTTTTTATGACTGAATCTTGGTTTAGAAGAACAAACAATAAGTATTCAAATATTAAACCAATGTAGTTAATATTAGTCAAGAAAGTACCAGGCCAAAATTTAAATTCTCACAATAAAGTTAAAAAATTTCAAGGGTTTCATCTATGCGCAGCAGTATCCCTTCTTTTAAGACGGGTATGCCCACTACGTTACAAAATGTTTCGAGCGAACGGATTTTGATGTGTTTCCAGCTTATTTAAATACTTGTCAATATAGTTTAAGATTTGGCATTTTACTAGTGGAACTTCTATGTCCTTGTGGATGTTGCTGTTTTTAATATATTTACCAAGAAAGTGATTTTGTCCGTCCGTCTGACTAACTGGGTGTGCATGTATTTTTTTGATAACATGCTACAGGTCGCAATTATAACGATGATTTGACAAAACTTGGCAAGCCTGTTTTCTTTTGGTTATCATCGATCAAGTTTTTAATATAGCCCATATAAAAATGACCTCCAGGATATATACTGTTCGATTATTGCTTTATATTTTTAAAACTCTGCGCACACGTTTATATCACCAACTATTATACTGAAAACACAAATCTTTTCATACAGCCCCAATTAAAATGTGGTGGAGGGTATAATATGGTCGAGCCTTAGTGAAACGTTGCATTAGGTGACTTGAGCATATTCTGTGACACGTTCCAGAGCAAACCGTCTATGGTCTTATTTGTCCCAATACCGGAAGGGAGTATCTGGGGCTGGTAAGACAAGACTTCTGGCATTTGCCAAGAGTTTGTGGAGCACCCTGGATTTGATTTCATTGCATTACTGAAACTGTTTGTCGTGTCCTTTTGTCTGGAAGCACTAAGGACCCAAAGGGTATATATGGGGCCCTTCAGAGCAACAAGTTTATGCTACCCTAACCCAACACATTATTTACTAAATGCTTACAAATATTTGAAATTATGCGTTTTCGCATTTTTAATAAAATTTTTTGACGGAATTCAGGTCTGGAGTTTGATATGGCATAAGCTGTGTAAATCCAACCCAAATCTTTACGTCGTGAGCAGAAAGTTAAGGGATCATTAACAAGTATAGTCATCCATTGATTAAAATGAGTTCTTAAGCATTCGAGTAACAGTTTTAGGCAGTATTGGGTGTGGGTTGGCAGGCGGGGTAGATGTAGTTTTTTAATTTTTATTTTAACTCTTTGTATTATTTGAGTACATTTTCATTTAGTTAAAATAGAAAAGAAGCTTTCTTAGTTCCTTTTTTAAGCACAAATATTATTTGTTTCAAACAAAATTATTTTTAACATAACAATTTTTTCTAAACATAAAAATTATTTTTCAGTGCAAAACTTGGAAATCTGTAAAAAATTTCTAAAACATTTGCGTTTTTATTTTATTTTGCTTTGGGTGATGAAATTTTGCTTTATTTGTTACTACTTTTGAAGAAACTACCAGTAAGCACTTTGTTTTCCCTCTTTTTATTATCATTAAGTAAAAAAGTATTGAAAATCATATATTTTAGTGTTGAAGATTCTCTGACTATTTTCAAAACGATTTGACGATTTTTTTTTAAAGATTAGACGATATTGGACCAAAATTATCTGGCAACTATGTTTTAAGGACACATTAATACTCAAATTAAGTTTAATCTCTTGAGAACTATTTCCACAGTCTTATAATGAAATACATTACCATTGCTGGTTAAAAGTTAAGTTAAGCATTTAATGCTTAGATAAGTAAAATGATAAAACTTTGATGTTTAATTTCTTTAATAAGCTTTCCTAAGCCTACACAAAGTTTTTATCCAAAATTAAGTTGTCTGACTTTAATATCGAGAATTTCAAACCTTAATATACAAAAAAAAATGTGTCAAAGAAGGTATGATGTCAATTAGTGAAAGATTTTGATTTAAATAGGATTTGTCATAGAATTAATTAATTAATTAATTAATTTTTTATATTTCTTTAGTAGGGCGCATAAATTATTAAACACATTTTCACTCTCATTTATAATTAAATGAAAATTGTCCCAGTTGCTACTAATTGAATGTTATGTCTTCAAAAATGGCCGTGAAATTTGAGTTTGTGTTATTTAATGAAATTTTTATGCTGATTTAATTTATTGTAAATGATACAATTACAATTTCGAAATGTTTTCAAACTAAACTAAAACAAATTTATATATGTATTTTCAAATTTGGAATTTACATGGTCTCGCGTGAATATTATTTTTGGTAAATTTTATTAATGTTAAATAATTACTCAAAAGTCTTAAATAATATGAGTGTTATTTGAAGCCAGGAGATTAATAATTGAAGTAAATGAATTACTTTTATCTAGAATTTTACAACTTTTATAATTTTCCTCGTAAATATTTAAATTTGAAATAATTCAAAATAATTTCTATTAAAGAAAAAAATTAATAAATAAGACTATTTTTTTAAGCTTTAGGTCTATTAAAAAAATAGTCTTATTTATTAACATTAAAAAGGTCAAAAAACTAGAAAAAATAGATAATTAAAGAAAAAAATTTGTTTGTTCATGTTATTAAAAGGATTTCAATACAATAACTGTCTATAGATTTTTAATTTCTACAAACGTAACACATATATGTTACAGAAAATTTTACTACGGCATAATGGAGCCACATGCAACTCATGTTAAGATTAATTTATTGAACCACAGTTATTAATTTTTTTTAAACGGATATTGTTATCAGCCACCCCGTTTGCGTGACTTAAATTTACTTAAGTTTTATTTATTCAAAGTCACATGTTAACATCAATAAAATAAATTTTATTAAACACTTTATAACTTATACTAAACGATTTTTGGCAAAATACTCCCAAACATGTTGTACATAAATGTAGGTTTAACATGTTTTTACTGGGCCAAGTGCTACGGTCTCACGGTAGAAATATATTTTCAATATTAAAGCCATGCTATTTCTCAATCTATCAATAGTTAAATCTATCTTAAACTTCATATATACATAATTTTTTATGTGAGCAATTTCATGTAAAATAGCCAATTATAAGCCAAAATAATCTTCTTCTTTTTTAAATAATTTAAAAAATTAATGTTAAAAAAAAATAGAAATTATTGAAATGTCTTTAAATTTTATTTCAAGATATTTAAATGATCATACACTGAGAAATCGGCTCTTTTTTACGTTTGGATCAAAATGTCACAATTGTCATGTCACAAGGAAGCCATTTAAATGCAAACCTAGAGACGAATCACTCAAAAAAGGAAACCCTAAATTTCAATTGGAAAGAACGTCACGAAATTAGGTGTCTTAGGCGCTAGGAAATATATTTAACGTTTGGCTAAAAGAAACAGTTGTTCTCTAAAAGCCAACACTTTGAGATTAATTAAAAAATGTGATTTTCGGTAAACCATATCAAAAGTCTTAATAAATAATTCGTTGTTAAAAAATTTAGTCCGGCAATAACAACTTAAATTCTTAACAAATTTTGAAATTTTGTTTTGCAATTTAAACTTATATACATACAAACTTGTTAGAAGTTTTTAATATTTGTAACTAAATAAATTACTCTCAAAACATGTCATTGGTAATAATACCACTTCTAAATAGTGTTATTAATAATTTAGACATGCACTAACACAACCATAAAACCACTTTAGTTTACTTTTCTCTTTAACATTTGTAGTATAAAATCAAACCGATAAGTTTGTGTTTATCTCTTTGATTTTATGCTACAATTACAATTTGTTTTGTATATATGCATCAGTTAGTTTAGACTGCAAATCGGAATACATATAGATAGTTTTAATGACACTACCCAACAAACCAAAACTATATAGAACAAGCTTAGAGAAAGGTTATTACCACAAGCCTTAAACTTAGTAATTAGTTGTGCTTCGCATAATGGAGACAACTTTATACCTTCATAGATTTTTTAGAGAAAATGCATTATGCTTAGGATAATGTTTTATGGAAAAAATTTGCTGGTTTCTTTAACAGGCGATACAACTTGATACCTTGTTGCCTTTCGATATTAAGTCGTCAAGCCTATGAGAATAGCAAGGCGTTTGTCTTGCATTTTTTGCGATTTCTGGTATATTTTTTACTGCACCATTTTCTGCCAACATCAAAAGACGCTCCTCAGTTCCAAACCCCCCATAATTTTCAAAATCAAGACCGACGTTTTTCAAAGCTCTTAAAACTACTGATGATAGTGCGTTTGCATTAATTAATACTTTAACGTCTTCGCCAATATCAGTTAAAGCCTCTTTAAGTGCGTCGATAAGGCAGATAATTTTTATTTTACGTACTTTTTATTCATCGTAAAATACTTTAAAGCTAAAGAAATCTAGGTTTTCCTGATAAATCAGTGGTTTCGTCAAAAATAATCGAATAGCATTTAGCTTCATAAATATTTTTTAGTATAATTTCTAAAATAAGATTATAAAAACTATTATTTAATTCAGTTTAATTGTTTTCGATATGTATATAAATAATCTAAAAGGAAAACTTGGAAACAATGGCCTAAAATTTTATCTCCAGCATCTATACGAAATCGCAGAAGTGAACAAAATATACCTTCCGAACTTGTATTTTTAGAAAATAGCAAAGGACTATTATCTAGATGTCCGCGGGGAGGTATATTATGGCTTCCGAGGAAAATTATATTTTTTTTTAAAAGACAACAAACGTTCTCGAATTTCAAATCCTAGTTAAAGTGGAGATATTTGTATTTGATTTCCCACCTCAAGACGAAAGTTTTCTTGTTTTTTCAAAGACATTTTCCGAAAGCACCAGCATCTTTGAATATGCAATCAATTTGTTTAATAAATTGTATGACACGTTTGTTTATCGGCTTATAATATTTTTATTTATAAAATCAAATATAAAGTTTTAATCGTTTTGGGTGGAAAACATAATTTAAATTGTGTTTAAGAGGTATCAAAAGATATTGAGGACTGTATTTATAATTTTAAAAAAATGTGTACAAACCATATATTGGTGATTTTTAGGTACTTTTTCTAGCTTCGGTAGGTTTGGAAAAAATATGAATTCATTCTTGATCTTTTTAATTTTAAATATAAAGGGTGGAGAATTTGGCACGCATTATATATTTTGTTTTTACTTGGCAATTTTTGTAACATCTGAACCAATAAGAATAGAAACATAATTAAAATTGCGTTCAATATATTTCGAGAAATTTTTAACATATTTTTGATACTTTCTATTTTTTCTATTATGGAAAGAAAGAAATTTCGCAAATTCTACATTGGTTGGAACATAACTTAATTTGCATTTGACAAGTGTCGACAGAATATATATGTGCTTTTGCTAGTTTTTTTTTAAATTTTGTATCTTAAGGGGTAGGAAAGAGTGCAGATTACATTTAAAATCATTTATGCACTTCTTTTAATTTTTTAACCAATTAAAAGTAAACCATAAACCAGAATGATCGATAGGTGTGGCAAAAATTATAATATATTTTGTTTATTTTTCTTAATTTAACCTTAATGGGTAGAAAAAGGGTACAAACTATATATAGGAAATATTTAAGTACTTTTTGTAACTTTCAAACTAATAACAGTTGTTATAAAATTTATTTTTATAAAATTATTATAAGAAATCAATATTTTTCCGTTAATGTTCAAAGAATATTTAATTGAAAAAAAAAAACAGACTTTTCTGCCGATACTTGCCGAGTAGAATGCATTATCGGTAGAAAAATTATTTTTTTTTTCAAATAAAAGTTTCTTTCAACATTAAGGGAAAAATATTAATTTCTTCTAATAAAAAGAAATTATATGAACTTAAGCCAAACTTAAAAGCAAACATTTGTAGTTAAAACAATTAGTTCAACAATAAATAAAAATTAGAAATACATAATTATAATGTTTACAAAAAACTTATACAAAATGTCTTGTGAAAAGCTTATTCTCCAATACAGCTTTGTTTTGCTTAAAAAATTGTTTGTTGGGTAGTGCTAGCTTTGTAAACAATTTTCTTTTCTGTTAAGTTATTTCATTACGGTTATTTGGTGCATAAAAGTGCATGTGTTTGTTTGTGAATCTGCAGAGAGAATGAAGTAATTGTCAGCATCATTTAGCAACCAGTCTCCATGAAAACTATTATTGACTGATGTATGTGTATGTGTTTTTTAATAGTTGTTATTGTTCTGTTCTAAGTTGATTGTATAAAGAAATATAGTATTTGTGATGCTGTCTGTTGTTGTTATTGTTTGCTAGTTTTGTGACACTCATGCACATGTATAAAGCCTTGGTTTGTTGAATCATTAACAATTAACCAGCTTGATAAATTGTCACTAAGTTAAATATTCACACACATCCTAACCATCGTACCTATATTTACATTTGAATTTTAAATCAACAAACATGTATAAACAAGTTGAAAAAGCTCCTTTATACTTAACACTAATTAACAAGGACCAAATTTTACTTTGCACACTTCTTTGAGGTTTTGGTTTTTACACATTTAGCCAGCAAAGTGGTATTTTTACGTGTAAATAGAAGGTTTCAAAGAAATAAAAATTAAGCAAAAAAAATAAAAAATAAATAGAAATGAACTCTAAAAAAATTTTGTTGTTTCAAAGGTTTATTTTATTTCATTTATATATAAAAATTATATTTTCTGCTCATTTACTTTTACATGGCGCTTTTGAAGTTAAAAGAAATGTTAAGTTAAAATTTGAATGCAATAACCTTTTACTAAATTCTAATTGAAAAAAATAAAGTTAAAAAAACTTTCGGTCTTGTTTCTAGATGCCCGTCACTTAATTTGGCTTAAATATCCTTTATATTGTCAGCAATTAAAAACATATATTTGAAATCAGGGATTTTATGTTATCAGAATTTTTTCACTGTTTAATAAATGTTTTAATGAGAAAGGATACAGTAAGACACATAAAGAGACATCGAAATTTTTTATAATGTATAAAAAATTATGAAGAGATGAAGGCGAAGTTTCTATGTAATTAGTTTAATTTTAATTGAAAATAAAAGTTTGCTCACTAAGGTACACAAAAACCAAAGGAAATCAAAAGGCACAAAAGGGCCTGGTTATGCCAAATATAGACCGCACAAGGTATTACTAAATTATTGTAAAACCTTTAGCCAAAGAAGAAGACGTACATTGCAACGTCAAGTTTTAAAAAGAATAAGACAAACAGGATACTATCTAGGCTGCACCTTAAAACACTGAAATAAGCATATCGCAGTCGGATGTATGCAAAGTCATTACAATCTTTGCATTTTAAAGTGCATTAAAACGAAATTTGGCTCAAGCAAGATCAAACAAAAATCCTCGAAACTCCGGACTAGCGGTCAACAGTTTACTCTGGGTCCCATAAAACTCTTACTCCCAAAAATCACACCTTTCAGGCGATTAAAAGTTAAACAAAGTTATTTTTAACAACTTTGTTATTTGTAGACAAATGGCGTTAAAAATAGTTACCATGAGATTTCCTGTATAACTTTAGGTTAAGTTTATATGGAGTTTTTGTATTTAAGTGTGTAAGTAGAAAGAAAATTTAAAATTTTTAAGTACAAGTTGCTTAAGATGGAAAGTTTTTTTCGAAATTACTTTTCAAAGCCCTCAACAATGTTTCAAACTTATAATCTTGGGTATGATGAAACTTTATTTTTAAGATTTACTAAGAAATAAAAAGATTTGCCAATTTTTTTAAATAAATAAAAAAAAAAATTTTAACCTATAAGTTGTTCTTGTAGCAGTAAAGTTAGAATAAAGAAACTTTTCCTTTCATTTAGGTATTAAAAAAAACTAACAAAATATCCATATCTATGCCTTCTTCGACGAATCAAAGCAAAAAGCTTTTGGGTTATAAGCTGCTGTTCTTTGTTTCAACTAATTCGTATTTAATATTCAGGTAAAGAAAGCAACAATATCCTTTTTTCCTTTTTATTCTAAACTAAATGGATTACAATTCATTAAATCCTCTTAAATAATTTAATTATTCATTAAACTTTTCATAAATTAATGATAAGCGTTGGTTTGGTAAAAAAGATTTTTAATTTAAGAAACAACAAAAACAACAACCACAAAAATTCAACATAGCTTTCATCAATATTACCTGTTCCCACTACAATTAAAAATGCCCACAAACAGGGTCTTAACATCATTTGTACATAAATTTATTTTGTTTTTTTTTTTTTGTGAAAAGGCTTTAATAAAAATTCCTTTTTAGTTGTTGGTTTTACTTGCTTTAGGCGCCCTTTATCATACAAAACAGTATGTTAATACTTTGAAGATCAATAACAATTGCGCAAAGCAAAGGTAAAAAAATTTTTACAACTTTTTTAAATCCGCAAAAAAAAAAATAATTGCTGGTTTACTTTTACTTATTTAATACCTATTGAAAACTAGAATTTCAAAACCATCATATTATATGAATTAAAACTTGAATCTGCAGAGGTTAATAAGGTTATAAGACTTTGTTTGATCTACGTTTTTTTTTCACCAAAACCGAAAAAAGGGACGTACAGACAGCTAAGGCGGTTGCGATGCAAAATTTACAAAAATGATGTATAAACGCCCATTACTTTCCAAAAGAAGGCCGTAGAGAACTAAAGTGTAGGACTCTCATTAGCTCCCCCTCCTAAACATATTCCTAAAACATACTTACCTCTTATCTCCATCGCCAAAGGGGACTCCCATAAGAAGTTTGGCAAATTGTAAAAAATCCTCCCCCACAGCTTCCAGTGTGTCCGTGGTTAGGTCAAATATAGAACTGCCCCTAACTAATTTTACCTCTCAAAAATTTTTCTAGAGTATACTTACTTCTTACCACCTCCCCTCAAAAGGTTGCCACAAAAATTTTAAAAAAATAGGGAAAGACCCCTACACGTGGTGAGGGGTATATAAGATTCGGCACAGCCGAATATTCTATTCTGAAAAATTTCTTGACTCAAAAAAATTTTTTAAGTAAAAATCATTTTACAGGAAGAGAAGGCATAATCAATAGTTTTTTAAAATTCGTCGCAATTAGCCAGGGGTTTTTACTAGAGTGTGTACATATAAAGAAGAAAAGGTAATTATAGCCAAGATGGAAAATTTTTCCTCTTAAAAAAATGGCAGTGTCCTTAGTTTTTTAAAATTATCAGTGGTTTACCCAGACCATTAGTAAGTTTTCAGGTATGCTTGGAGCTGTTGGGCACGCCGGCATTCTGGAAAGGGTCTGGGGTGGTCGAATCCTGCGGCAGTCTGTTTTGACTGACTATACGGTACCGAAACTTGATTTTTGGATATTACCTCAGGTAGTGTTTCAGAAAAAGGAAAGCATGAAAAGATCCAGGAGGTTATGGGAGTGGACCCTGGGGCTGGAATTTGTATAACGGTTACGAAAATGATGGTGACATAAAGACTTCCGGACGAGTGCAGTGTTTCCCAGCCTAAAATTTTGGCGGTGACAAGAGCCGCTGACTTGATAGGGAAGGAAACGGTTGGAAGAGGGGACGTCACAATCTACGTTGACTGTCAGGGCGCGCTCAAGGCTCTAGACGGACAGCGGGGAGGACGCGGTTGGATGAGGGGACTTGACAGTCTACCTTAAGATTTAGGGACCGCTTTAAGCTCTAGAGGGCAATTGACCACTTTTGTGGCATCCCCTTCCCCTCTTGCAAATTCCGCGTGGATGGCTATTTTCGGGGAATTGCAGGGGCCAGATGGTCTGATGAACCCAGGTGTGGAACTATTCGGGTGACCTGGCCGAGGATAGATCCGGGCCGTTCGAGGTCCTTCCTTGATTTGGATAGGAGAGGGATAAAGGACACTGTGGCCGCAATCACCGGCCACTGCCGATTTGGCACCCATGCCGATAGACTGGGATTGCCTTGAAACGAGGGGACTGAAAGCATACAGCACCTCTTGTGCTTTTGTCCGGCACTGGAGGACTTTCGGATCAGGCACATTGGTATCGGCAGACTGAATGGCCTGTCGGACGTGGTCAACATTGGCATAACCAACCTGGCATCCTTCATCAGGGATAGCGATTGGTTCGGGGACAGCGGCCAGTATGGGACGACTACCGCTGACCATACATGTTAACTTTCCTTCTAACTCTCTATCTTTATTTCTATTGATCTAATCTAATTTATCTTTTTCTTCTTCTTTTCTCTTCCCCCAGGTATCACAAAGGGACCGAGGAAACGGACCCAAGTGGGCTGCACAACTATCACTTCATCACTTCCGCAGCCGCCTGTTCTACCTAACCTAACCTACCTAAGCTCTAGAGGGACATTGCGTCAGGTTAAAATTTGAGAAACACTGTAGACGTGCTCTCAGGCGGATCTCGGCGGCACGCAGAGCTAGGCTCTGTTGGGTGTAGGATCATTGTGACGTTGCCGATAATGAGACTGCCAAAGGAATGACTGCTAAAATAAATTAAAAACAATACGATTTCCCATCCAAAAAGTGGCAAACAAAAAAAATTGCTACAATTAATTAAAAAAATCAAAAACCAAATAATAAATATTAAATATATCAAGTTATTTTGGAAAACTAGTACTTTTTTCGAAAATCACTTTATTGCTGAGCATACATTTCCAATCAATACACCAAATCAAAAATCAGAACATATACTTATTAAATTAAGTATTATAAACGGTTTTAAATAACATGTTTAAATTTTAATTAAAACTTAGTTCCCAATTAAATTGCTTTCAAGTTCTTATAACTACTTTTTTACGAAGCCCTTAAAATAGGAATTTAAGAAATCAAATGAGGATTAAATTTCGTTCAATTTGTTTTAAAACTGCAAAACTGATTTTTTAATCATATAATTAGGAACTAAAAATCTTAACAACAAACAAGCGATTAATTAAATAAAGATATGGAAATTGCTGCCCAAAGTACAAAAACAACTTTTACATGCATAGATTCCAGCACAATATGTATTCAAACTAAATTCTACAACTAAAACAACTTCAATATAAGAGTAAAAATTGCACTTTTGCGTAATTGCTGTCCTTAGGGCATAAAAGCAAAATGAAAGGAATCGACTTAATTAAACCTAAAAGCATCATCATATGGAGTGCTTCTGTTTTTAATGACAAAAAAAAATTACAAAAAAAGGCAAAACAAATGCTAACTACAAAGAAAAATACACCAAATATCAGCGTAATTTAACTTGCAAACAAGTAGAAAAGAGCCAAAAAAGAAAACCCTCTGTGTGTTAGTATTTTCAAAAAAAAGTTACACATTGAGTTACCAAAAGTGTTACATCATGCAAGTTGGCAGACAGTCAAAATGATAAAAAAATAACGTCACCTTAAAGGAAATGTAAACTTAAGTATAGGTGAAAGTGTTAACTTAATAACAAATACTACTTACATTGAAGAGGCATTTTGATAGTATTTGCATTAAAACATTTATTTTAATATTCACATTTAAGCAACTTTTAACACATAAACCACTAACGACAGTAATTATTTCCAAGAATTTTAATTTTTTTTTATATATAAATAAGATGTTAGAATTCTACATATATGTTTTATTAAAAAAGACACATATTTACAATATTTTTTATTTTTAATTTTTTTATTTGACTTTTAATTACTTTGTAGCGTCATTTGTGTTATCGACGGCTGCTTAATTATTATTCCATCTGAGCGTTGCACTATTTTATAATTATATTAAATGTGTTTTATAGCTAATAAACAATAAATAAAACAACAATATTTTTTATTTACATTTTTTTTCATTAATAGTACATTTTTATTATTTCTAACATTCTAAAAAATTTTTAATTGATTTAAAAATTATTTTTTTTCACTTGTTATTTATCTTCGTAATTAAATGTTTAATGACACTTTTTTATTGCCAACAATTTGTGACTTTGTTGTTTACAAATTGGTTTAAGTGTTAACAAGATTTGTAATTTATTATTTAGATTTGTTATTTATTATTTATATTTTTTCATTTATTTAAGTTTATTTATCCGTTCGCACAACCGTTTCAATGCAGCGCCCGTTAGAGACTGTTTATGCCGCTTTTAAAGAATTAATAAATGTTTTTGGCTGGCTGTAGGCCACCCTGTTATTAGACTGATAAGATTTGAGGAAAAAAACAAAAATACACCACACGCATTGAAAGAAATATGAATTGTGGATTTTATTAGGTCATAGAGGGGAAGTTAGGCATGTTAAAAAACAACTTAATAAAATTGAAAAAACACGTGGAAATATTAAATTTAATTTATTTTGGATTTTAAATAAGCGCCCATGTATACTTTGTTCGTTCTACATATGTACAATTAAAACTATTGTATTTATACCCTTTACATAGCGATAAGGGTATATATCAGTTTATCAATCCGTTTGTGATTTCTTTATTGCCTATTAACCGCGCCATAAAGTGTATATATTCTGGATCCTAATAGATAGAGAATTTATTAAAATTATCCTCCTCTGTCCGCCTTTGTGTCTTTTGAACTTAAGTTTGCGGAATCATTTTAAGTACCACGGATCAGTTATAAGTGTCAAATTATTAGAATTATTAATGAAATAATAGCTGTTTAAAATAAGCAAGAACGGTTTACCACGCACCTAGATATGGGGAAAATACTGAGAGTGCCCCAGTTTTCCCAATTTTTTTTAAAACAAAATTTTCACAAAAAATGTAACAAATGTAGATCAGGTAAGCAAATAAACCAACATGAAGAGTATATAAAATTCGGCAAAGCTCTATTAGTAAGAACTAAAGGTTCTTAGCATATAATTTTAATTGCAACGAAACACTTTGTTAATTTTTAATTTTTTGTCTGTGTCCGCATTAAAAATTTTATTAGAAAATATATAACCACTGTTTGTTAAATCTTTAATTCTGTTTGATTTTAATATCATTTTGAATTAAATTTTCGGCCAAAGTTCAAATATTTGCTTTGTAGCTTTTTATTATCAGCAACTAGTAGCTGCTAAATTGAAATAAATTTTAAATGAAACTGGCACATGCGCAGCTTAAACACATTCCACAATACATGGCGCAAATTTCGAATTTATAGTTTTCAAAATAAAATAATAAACATGCATGTTTATCTCTTCTGTAAATGTTTAAGGACATTTCTGTAAAAGTGTGTATACAAGCAAATGAAAGAGGTGAAGCAATTAACTGCCCATCGATTAATAAATACAGAAGTATGCATAATAGAAACACAGTTTAAAAAAGGCATTTACATATTTAATAAAAATTAAGTGCATATTCTTTCAAAATTTTTGGTGAAAATTTAATTTTTGAGACTATTTAGGTGCGTTTTGTTTTTTTTATAAGGGGACCAAAAAGAAAAACCAGTAACAATTACACAAAAAATGAACAAAATCAAACCTTCTGAGCCAAGAACGCTATATCTTTTACGATTTTTTTTTTTTTTGCTTTAAGCCACATTTTAGCCAAAAAACGGTTATTTAAGTACAAATGTGTACTTGAGATTAGCTTTAAATATATAGATTTAGGATTAAACGATATTAATTCAAAATTGAAAACTTATTTTTTTGACCAGTGGAGCTTTATTAATAAAGAAAATTTTTAAATTTTATTTAAATTTTATAGTTATTTAATATCTTTTATAATCACAATTTTTATTTGTATTTGTTGTAGCTGGAATTTGATCCTGGGACTCTTTATCTGCAACACCAGTGCTCTACCATTTATGATTCCGAGACACTTTTTTTTAATGTTAGAATATTTTTTCTGCTTGATTTTTTGAAATAATGTCGAATTGACTTAAGAAAAATTTAAACTTGATTTAAGAAAAACTATGTTTTTGGACAAATTCAAAAATTAAATTCTTGATATTTTTAGGTGCTTTTGTCTTTCTGCATAGTTTTAGATTTATTGGCCCAACGGCTACGGTGTAAGTGAACCCTTAGTCAGCAATATGAGTTGTTAATAATAATTTTAGTAATTTTATAATTATTTAGTCTTAACTTATTGTATGTTAGGCATTTTTTTTTTAATTGGAAACTTTTTTCTATCACAACTAAGGGGGCAAAGTATGTATGAGAAAAGTTTTGGCAGCAATTTTTTCAAAGCTCAATAGCCACCTGGGAACCGATAGGCGATAGTTATTTTTTGCTTTCCAAAGACCATTCCGCACTTGTTATTCAAAAGTAGTTTTCAAAATAGCTATAAAACGGTTTTTGGATATTGCTGCCTTATAAGAAAGTAAATTTGTAACAAATCACAGCTTTTTTACTGCCTCAGGATTGAAACGATACAATTCGGAATGTAGAACTGAATGCAATTCTTTAACGATAAAGGGATCTATTGCTTTGGCATTGCTGTTGGATTTTTTTATTCCACCCTGCAGCTTGTTCGATGCTTTTTCGGTTTCGCTCGTGAATAATGACATACGCAATTTTATTAGTTATAATCAGGCACTTTAATACTTTTAATGGATCGAAAACCTTACATTTGAAGCGCGTTACAACAGATCAACTTTAAAAGTTTTAAAAATTATCACCGGAACCGTGCCAAAATTGTACAACTTTTAAAACATAAAAGGACCCTAGGGATTTCGTCAGTCATCGGATGTTTGATGCAGGAGAAAATTCTTTGCAAATTCTTACGAGGCATCAAAAGCTGGGTGTGGTCTGATAAGTCTACACAGGGCTCCTCTCTTAGCTTAAAAAGAATTCTTTTATTACTTCTTTCGCTTATGGACCTTGTTGATGCCACAAGCTGACTAAGATAACTAATGCAGTGCAAAACCACTTTTGATTTTATTTCATATGAAATTAAGGTGCACTTGGTAGTCTAAAATTATATATGCTGTTAAAATTTAAAAATGGCAAAAACTGAATACAAAAAACCTTCAATTGTTTTCCAAAATATATTTCATGCAATTAAACTTCATTTTTCATTTCTCAATTCCAGCACTTGCTTGTGGCTTAAATAGTTTTACTCAACAAAAGGCATTAAACATAAATTTAGCAAAAGTTAAGAAAACACCCACCAGATATAAACTTTACCAAAATAAAACAAAACAAGACAACTACAAATTTAAAGCAAAATCTCTATAACTTTAAAATATACCCTTGATGTTTTTGGCTTTAAAAATACAATAGTAGCCACAACAACAACAACAAGTTTATTACTGTAATTTTCAAATAATTTTGCTGTTTATTTAGGTCGTTTCTCTAACCTCATTGTTGCCACATAAATTTATGTTTTGTAAATAAAAAATTAATGCTTTTGAAACGAAACCGACATTAATGTATTCCGTTAAATTTATTTGCATATTCTTTGTAAAGTTAAATAAGAATGTTTTAAGTTTTATTATCTAGTTTGTTTTTTAAATAAGAGTTATTTTAATTCTGCATTTCAAGTTTTCTTGCAGAATAAACAAATGCAAAACAGTCGGTTTAATATAACTTTTGAAATGAACAAGTACTATCTATTAACCACCAACTTCGCTTTTACCATAATCATCATCGTCATCACTGGCATAGACTTCATATTCCTTCTTATCGCCCTCTTCATTCTTAAAAAAAATGAGAATTTTTATTTTTAGATATTTGTATGCAATTCATAATGTACTTACAACGTCAACTTAGAATGTTTTTTTACCATGTTTCTTGAAGTTGCAACATTTTTCCAGTTGTGATGTAAGTTCGTATATATGTAAGTAAAGGTATGTCGTGGCAAAATATATTATTATTTTAAATGAAAAAAATTCTTTATTATTTGCTTTTATTTGTTAGAAGTACACAAACGCGTACACCTACACTTGATGCATCATCATAAAATCGCATGAAATGGAAGAAAAAATATGTTTTGATAAATATTTGCATACCTTTAGAGTATCAAGTCAAAGTGACACAATGGGTCTCATGCATAAAAAGTGAGCTTGAGCTCGGACTCGATTTTTTGAGTAAAAGGTGCTTGTCGTATGCATAATAAAATTTGATGTATTTGCTTTTACTCACTGCTCACGTTTGATCTCGTCTTGCTGAGTTTGAAGTAAGTTAGATGAGCTTCTGCTCATTTTCATATGCATAAAAACAAGCTATTGCTTTATTTTGTGAGCTCTTGCTCAAATTTTGTTGAGCATGCCTTTTAGTTGACTCGCGTACACTAAAAAGGAATCATGGATGAATATTTTGTGCCACAAAGAAATACAAAATACTACCAACAGCGTAAAACAAATTTAGCAAGTGAGGATAAAAAATTATACAGGTTTGCATTTTTAATTATTAATTTTTTTTAAATGATAAATACATAGGTTTGTTGATAGTAGCATCTGCTGGTTGGCTAATTACTTTTTTGAGGAGTCAGAAGAAACACGTGGTGGTGCCCTCGGCCACATTGATAAAACTCGACTGTATTTAAGATTTTATGCAGATACTGGATTCCAAAATGGTATAGCCACAGATTTTGGTGTCCATCAATCAACTGTGTCTTGAACTATTGCGGAAGTTGCGAAACTTATACCTATCTGCCAAAGCAAGCGAGTGGATAAAATTCCCGAAAGATGCAGATGAAATAAAAGATGCTCAAATGGAATTTTTTATGCGACATTTCATGTTAGCTATATTTTTTATTATATTTTTTTTGTTAATTCAATGCCAAATTTTTCCTAAAATTCTGTTACACATGTTTCTATTGTTAGTTTTTTTTTTATTTTTAATGCTTGGTAATTGACCCTTTTCTAGTAAATATTTGTTTTGTTTTAGCATTTTTACTAAAAATTTAGAAATGTTGTCAGTTTCTATTTTATTATTATTATATGATTCTACTTCACTTTCACTTGACGACATGTTTGCACTTCAATAACAATTATACGTTTGATCTCCATTTGCTCAAGTAATTGCAATTGGTTTGAACTCATTTTTATGCATACGAAATTGAGCAAAAGCTGTTGCTGTTTGATTGAACTCGACTTACGAGCAATTGCTCACAGGCCTCAACTCAGCGCTTTTACTCGTTTTTATGCATGAGACCCAATGATTATTAACAAAGTTTGTAATGATGTTTAAGATGACAACCACCTTTAAACATAAATTTGCAAAGTAATTTCAAGTAAAAGCTTCTACATTACTATTACGTCCCTCTATTTCAGATAATAAGTGAAACAAAAACAAAAAGTAAAAAATATAAAATATTAATGCAAAAACTTTTAAAATAAAAAATGCTTTAAAGTGTGCCCCGGTAGGTCAGTGGTAAGTGCAAGAGTCTACCAGTCAGGGGGTTGTGGGTTCGATTCCCATCAGAGACCCTGGTAAGTCTGCTTCATTCTTCTGTTCTTTCTTTCTTGTCTGTCCTTTTCTAAACTTCTTAATTCCTTCCGTCTCAACCTATTCTATCTGCTTCTCCAGGTAACACAAAGGGACCGAATTAAGCGGACCCAAGTGAGCTGAATCCTTTCTTTCTACGGCTGCCTGTTCTACCTAACCTAACCTAACCTAACCTAACCTAACCTAACCTAACCTAACCTATGCTTTAAAGTTGACTATTCGGACCGTTTTCAGGTTTGTTTAGTTTAAATAACAAAGTGTGATCAATATAATGAAAATCCCCTGATACACCTGACTTCGAAGAACTCTTGGACCTATAGTTAATTCCTGAAAAGATATAAAAACACTAAGTTAAAAAGGAAAAAGGACAGACTTTAGTACCTATGTTTCTGCAATTAGATCTGTAGCCCCTAAAATTGGTGTTTGAAACACACAATACTGATCAGGTAGTCAACAGGATTATCTTGTGTTCTATTTGTTGATAAAAATGCCGCTTGTGATGCTTATATCAACCATTTAGTAAAAACTACTCGCTCCTCATATAGGGTGTCAGATCGCAACCACCAATCCTGAGAATTGATTAAGAAAGATTATTTCTATTACCACGATGTGTTCCTTTTCAGATTCCTTGCTTACCCAAAGATTCTCAGGCGTTCAAAATGATTTTTCTTAATGTCATAGAATGGCAAGTATACGTTCTGATCTTGACTCTAAGAGTCTGTCAAAGCTTTTTCTCACTATTGCCGATATCCAGTACTCATTTGGAGTCGTTTAAACAACAACGTTTAGCGTCGCTTCAGTTGTCTTTTTCGAAACATCCTTAACAGTCTTTCTCTACTAACTACCAACACACAGTGCGCTCTAATAGGAGAATTACTCTTACTTCAAAATTTTTTCTCCTTCCTATGGGATTGATGTTTGTATAGAATATTTAAAGGCCTCTCTTGATCCTTTATTTGTACTCCCTTTCCAATGTGGCTTACTATCTGAGAATACCTAAACATATAACCTTAAATTCTATCTCTAAGAAAATTTTATTAACGGATTCTAAAAAAGCCGACCAGTTGATTCCTGTTAAAATCGCTGCTCCTGCTTTGTACCTTTAAGGATATTTTGGCATTTAGCATTTTAAATTTTTTCTAATTAGAAAAAACACTTGTGGGGTTTTTTGCAAGAGTGCTCGGTGGTGGCTTCTTCTTAAAGCTTCTATTTGAATAATATGCATGAGATAACCAGTTAGCAGGTTCGTTGGAAAAACTTATTTATTTTCCAACATTTTTTCTTTAGCAATTTATTCTATTGGCCACTGTATAATTAGGGACAACCTTTAAACTGGAGCTAAAAGCAACTGGGTCTTCTAACCGCTTATCTTTTTTTTTTTTAACTTTAAAACAACATCACAACATTCGTGTTAATTTAAATTA